>JANTCA010031724.1:0-21340 GCA_024741275.1 Chironex yamaguchii | reverse complement strand
GAAACCCAGCGGTGGGTAAGGGGAAATTCATTAATTTTTTCTGTGTTTCGGCTTAAGCCTTCATCAGTGTCAGATACTTGTTATACCTCAACAGACACAGTGCTTTATATGTAATTGTCAAGAGTGGGCATTACCACAATAGCTGCACTAAGTGGGAGCCGACCGGGCTCGAACTTGCAGCCCTCAGACTTAAAAGCCAACACTAAAACCTCCGTGCCACCACGGCACAAAGGTTTGTTGAAGGACAGTCAAAGTCCCTGGTATTACGAGACGAAACCCAGCGTTGGATAAGGGGAAATTCATAAATTTTTCCTGTCATTCGGCTTGAGCCCTTATCAGTTTCAGATATTTGTAATACCTCAACAGTCACAGTGCTTTTTATATATATTCATCAAGAGTGGAGCATTACCAGAATAGGTGCACTAAGTGGGGGCCGACCGGGCTCGAACTTGCAGCCCTCAGACTTAAAAGCCAACACTAAAACCTCCGTGCCACCACGGCACAAAGGTTTGGCGTCATTTTGACGTATTTTTGAGTTATATATAATTTAATATACTGTTGGTGATTGTTGGCTTGTTGAGTTATTATATATTTATATATTTGCTTTAGTGAAACTGAAGGCTCTCTTGATTCAATCTTCCAAATGTATATATTCATAAATATGCGTGATTCGATTTATTCGTTAAACAGTGCTCCATACATAAGAGTAGAGCGTAGTATATAAGTTAAAGTAAGGACAAGACAAACCCACTACATTTTTATCCCTAGGATAGTAAGCAATGCTCAATACTTTTCAAAGAAACTTTGAAAGTAGAGAAAATAAAGTTGGTTCTCTTGTTGTTTTCTTTCTTGGACTTCTTCTGGTTGTTTTGAAATATTTTAACATATGTGCCTAATGTTTTCTCCATGTTTGTGAGCCTGACCTTTTATTGAATGACCTCATACAATCGCCAAAAATACTTGCAATTTGCCTAAGTCTCTTATTGCTAACGTTCTCTCTAATGTTTAGAAATTTAAATTTTCCTACATAAAGATTGACAGCTAGATTTGCGAAACGATGTGCTGATGAAATTAAATGTAGTAATTTCAAACAGTTCTTTAAAGGTATTTCTATCAATTGAAAGAAGAATATATATTACGTAATGCTGGTTGATTATATTTTATTACAGTATTGGAATGATCCACATTTAACATGGAACCCAAAAGATTATGGAGGTGTGTCTTCAATCCATGTAATGCCTGACAGAGTATGGGTACCAGATATTGTATTGTACAACAAGTAAGTTATCGGCAAAAATATTATTTTGCCTCTAAAATCATTGGTATTGGTGCTTTACAATTTACGTAATGTTTACATATTATTTGTTTAATATGTGGTGTTACATGGTTACATAATTGTAATACGAAGCTTGATGGGTAAAACACTTTCCATCTCATTCAAATGACAGTATCCTGAATATCGTATTTGTAATCAATTCTTCGATTCTCTTAAAAATTATGTATTATTAATTAGTTGCTTCTTTACTAATTTCATTTAGGGTATTAATTTTGGTGTTGGTTTCAATTACACTCATGAAGATTTGTGGGTACGCAACCATTAACTTGTCACTGTATTGACATAATAGAAGCTTGTAGATGACATATAGGAAACTTCCTCTCTAGTCTCATCCTTTGTAGCCATCAAGGTACTCCTTATTACAATAATCTTAAATGATAACATTAATGTAATTTTTGGGGTTTTTTTTCTTTTTAATGCAGTGTTGATAGCAATGGTCAGCTTGGTGGAGGTACAGAAGTGTACAAAAGAAAAGTTAGTGTATGGTATGATGGCAATTGTACTTGGCTCAATCCAGTTATCTTTAAAAGTATTTGTAGGATCGATGTAAGCTACTTTCCATTTGATGATCAAAAATGCAAATTGAAATTTGGCTCTTGGGCATTTGATGCTTCAAAGATTAATATGCGTGCTCCTCAGGCCACTTCCGCCTTAAATGAATATTACATTCCAAATGGAGAATGGCAGTTAATTAGCATCATGTCAAAACGAAATGAGATGAAATATCAATGCTGTCCTGTGCCATTTGTGGATATTACTGTCACCATTAATCTTAGAAGACATGCACTTAATTATACTTTAACCTTAATCATTCCATGTGCACTTCTTTCTTCTCTTGTTTTCCTCGGCTTCATCCTTCCTCCAGAATCAGGAGAAAGAATTGGATTGAGCATTACTGTATTACTCTCTGTTACAGTTTTTCAGCAGCTGACAAGTCAACTAATGCCATCCTACGATTTTCCTTATTTGGCACAGTATTATTTAGCTACAATACTGCAAACTGGGTTTTCGCTAGTAGTAACAACATTAATACTCAATTTTTATCATCGAAGCCAACGTAATATGCCTTGGGCTTTACGCAAAGTTCTACTTGATTGGTTGGCTCCTGTTTTGTTCTGTAATATATGCAAGAAGCAAAAGAAGAACGAATACTCCTCATGTCCTACCTCTCCAAGAAGTGGCAGTGAAGTGGAACGAGGAGAGCAATTGCATGAGATCAGGGTGGATTGGCCTGATAAAGTCAGCTATGGAAAGCGATCAGGTGCCCAACCTGTTGCTCGAACATTGCTAGCGGAGAGACGATACGTCAATGGTGCACCCTCACCATATTCTGCAGATTCAGGAATGCCTTATTCACCTAAAGGATCTAATCGAAAGATCCGCGGATTGTTCCGCTCACGCAAGAGCAATCTTCAAACATCAATGGTGGGACAATCTTTAAGGAATGCTGGTTTGACCTTGTTAAGTGAAGGAGTTGCAAAGCAAGGAGTGGAAGCTTTTGAAGAACAACGAAAGGAAGTAATGAAGAAGAGAGCAAAGGACTGGTTGAAAGCAGCACGAGTAATGGATCGATTTTTCCTAATAATGTTTATTTTGACATCTACCATTACACTTATAATCATCTTCTTCAGAGCACCAAGATTCCATCTAAATATATAATAAGAGACATTTGTTATGAGTACTGTCTTGGGAAGAAAATCAGTTATAGCCGATTGCAATATTTGACTTAGAACAAAGTCTAAATGGTACAGGACAATCCTATTGATGATTACGCGGGTCAACAATCTGTAGATATCAAAACATTTAGAGAGCACACATTCTTTTAAGTTCAGAGTCATTTTAGTGACTATGAGCTACAAGTCCTTGTGTTAGTGTTTGTGGAAAAACTGCATCAATATATGATGTTAAATAATTATGTAGATTCAAATGGCTTATTACACTATTCTATGAACACAAGATGGATATTAGGTTTCAAAAGCAATAACATTAGGCCCAATTGAAGTAGCATTTTAACTGAAGTGGGTATTAATACATAGTACATTTTGCAATACGTCCGCTGTCGCGTATGTGAAGTAGTAAGCGAAATTGAAACTGAGTGATTTACATGCTCCAATTTACATAAGGAATCAAAGACAATTCTAAAATTCGTGTTGTGGTGTAATAGGAAGATAATGTTCTTCGGTCATGTACATACGTTTACATAAAAGCCGTTGTAGAGTCATAAAAGCCTCAATAGCTGTAGAAACTGTTTCAAATATATAGAAAATTTGCCTCTTGTTTTTCGCAAGGGACAGGAATGTCAGTTACTGTTTTTGGTCAAATAATAAGATAGCAAGATCTCAAAATCGTCGGTACCTATCCTGAATCATTCACTGTATTTTCTAAATTCATTTTGATGACGGAATGCAAAAAGTTTTAAAGGAAACTTTGCTATTACTCTTAGTGTCATTCATCTCACTCTTGTACTCCAATGAAAAGTTTTGGCAATGCATTTTCCTTAATAGATACCGATTAGCATTTGAAATGAAAACATTAATCCTTATGTATTCTTGTCTCTTTCTCTTACATTGAGCATCCGCAAAGACTTGGTTTATAACAACTTTAGATGTATTTTTGTTTATCTACAATTTGTTTCCTTTAACGGCCCACTTTTGGATCGATTGGGACAATATCCCAGTTCCTTGAGGATGTTTCTAAAAGGACGAGAGCTGAAACTTTATAATACGTTAATACCCCCATTATTCCAATAATTGACTTCCTAAGGCTGTAATATTCTTACCAGAGTATTTTTTATCTTGGTTAGATTGTTTTCAAAATATCATAAAAATTTATGAACGTATTGTTCTGAAATTTTTACGGTATATCGGTAGCCTCACCGACTCCACCTGATTCTATTTTTGGATGTGATCCAGATTAAATCCTGGAGTTTGGATTATTATTTCAGCAACGATGCTTTTATGAAATTAAACCAAGCGAAGGAAGTCTTTGTGTGGACAACCGAGCTATCGTGGCCCCTATTCGATCTACCCATATTTGGTAATAATATCTTCATAAAACTTTAACTAGCAAAGGGGAGATCATTGTGGGGAAAACCCTTGCTAACGCGACGCTAAGTCATTTGAATTTTGAGAAACTGGGAATCCTATCTGATCCACTGAGCTTAGCAGGAGGTTGCGATCTCGGAATGCTTCTAGGTATTCATGCAGCATCTAGGTATTCATGCAACATCTAGTTGACTATCATCCCGTCGCGTAGCATCTAAATCCATGACATAGAATTGCGTGACATTTAGTGGTTAAGTAATAGCAAGTTAGATAATGTCTGGTCACGTGTTAAACTTCATACAAGGTTGATCATAGCAATATTAAAAACACGAACGAAAGATTGTTATACGAAGTGAAGTCTCACCCTGACAGAGGCAATTACCGCCTTTTGAGTTTAAATCAGGGAAGACAGTACCGTCGAGGCGGGGTTGGTAGTAAGGTAGAAACCAGAGGGTCCGGGGCCTCGAGAGGCTTGCAGGAAATAAAGAATGGAGTTAGTCTTGGTTTGTAATTAATTTGCTTTGCTGAAAACTATTAGTTTACTCACTTCTGTTAGACGCTTGATTAAATAGGTGACATCTAGGAGGGCGTATCCATTTAAAAGTTAAGTTTTTAACCCTGTACATGGGGCGCGTGCATTGAAGGGCGTGGCCGAAAGAGAAAAGTTATAGACTAAAAATTCCCTCGGTGGGCCCCTTCGGAGACCAGCCCTGGGGCCCAGCCCTTCTCTTGATGGCCCTGAATGCAAATCATAAGTTGGGTTTTCCCTTTTCTAAATCGCAACCATCGTCCTTAGTAACTATTATTCTGCACCGTAGCTTCTAAAAATTGCAAAAATTTGAAACTTTTAAGACGTCACCACTTGTTACAATACGTATACTTTTCTTTCTGATTCCGAAATTATTCTAATTAGGCTAGAATTCCTTACTCTAGGATCAACTTTAGCCATGAGTCATGGTCAAATCTTGTTGTCTTTTGGACTTATATTTTAATAAATGATCTTAGTAATAGGAATAATTCTTTTAGTTTTTTTTATTTCTTGTGTTGGGTAAAGAAAAGTAGAGGAAAAGGTGCAAATCGATATCCTATTCGAAAAACATGCAGTTCTCAGTTCTACATAGGTTAGATTTGTTTCCTGTTAGCAGGATGATCCCCCCACCCCTCGTTACCCTATTGCCTTATGAGATTTGTGCATCGTGTTAGAACGTCCTGCATCAGTCTAAGCGTTCATTCCTTTGACTACAGAGGTCTATTTAGAGCAATATAAAACATAAACGCATATCTGATTAGGCCAAATGTACAGTCACTAGAAAAGACACCTTCTCAAGTGGTCTATAATGCCATCATATTGTTTTAACTTAAAGCCAACAAAATTGTGAAAAAAGTGGTGTATTTTTTTGACGTTTTCTATTACATTTCTTTCGTTACTTTTGCTCGCATTTCTTGTTGGGAATGAACGATAGATTCTTTGTAATAAGTGATGACTAGAGGATCGAAATAGTATATTACTTAAGAAACATGATGTTGAAATCAATGTGATGGTTGTAGGAAAGTTTTAAATATCTTTGTAATCTTGGTACCATATCGTATGCGATGTTATTTTGGACTAATTCGACTGAGTCAGATTGTGTTTAAGAAGAAAGTGTCGTGCTGATAAAAGGTGTTCCCTTTGTACAATTGTACGTAGATAAAACGTAACCACTTGAAAACTACATGTGGCTTAATTTTCCCTTGTACGACTTTAAAATAAATGGAAGAACATGAAATTGCTCTGTCATCTTTATATTTCTATTGCTATCCTTTTGCAAAGCATTGTTTCCTTTTTAAGCTTACGTGCGAAGTAAGTAAGTTCCTGGAGTTAAAGCAGGGCCAAGCATTTTTGCACAGCGGTATATAGCATGTTTTCACTAGGTAGGCAATGTTGGTGCATAAGAGGATTAGTAGTATCATACTAAAGAGAACATTGGAGGAAAAGCACAGACTCGTCTATGCAAAGAAAGGTTGATAAGGAAAAGATTGGAACAACTATCAAAGGTATAAAAAACTACGCTAAAGGCATAGCCAAGAATTGTGAATTGCAACTGTAAAAACTGTGTTAAGTGATAACCTCATTTTTCCTTCTGGAACTGATCACACAGATTCGTGAAAATACCCCAACGGGCGCAATGTTGAATTTGTAATGTAAGTTGACCAAATTGACCAATCAAGAGAAGAAATAAAGAGCAATATTCAAATGAATGGAAAAACAAGGATAACAGAATTGGTGAACGAGCAAGAAGAAGTTCAAATGTTGGAGTGCAACTTCAAATTCTCTTATTGACAGTCTTCGGTTGTACTCCCACATAAACAATACTTCAAAAACACTAGGATGAAGTGTCGACCTAACGTTTGAAACAAGGATAGGCTATGTAGGCACATACATTGCTTACGTGAAGTGCACATCTCATACGATAGAACTTTGTGGTGCATGCTGCTAGAACTTGAACGAATGTGTCTTCGTACATTTTGCAGGATTTTATCAATCAACTTTTAAGGCGTGTCACCTACGTAAGCTACCATTGCTACCTATCGTCACATTGGACAAAAATTTGTCAATTAACATACTTTGCTGTGTGATAGGTAGAACGTCTTCCTGAATTGAAAGCAAAATCTTGCACTTATAATATACGAAGTGCGGTCTTATCGCAGTTAAAGCACCCTTAAGAGATTCCCTAATTTGCTATTGAAATCCCAAGGTAACATTGATGGTCCAAGGAAGTTTAGGATACGCAAGATGATTTGTCCAAATATAGAATGTGAGTTAAAACATGGAAATTTTCTTAAATACTGTAAGGAAATACACCTTTAGGTTAGCCATTTTCTAGAATGATTGTGATGAACTTAAATTCCAATGAAGGGCAGAAAGATGCTTTCTTGTGAACTAGTGTTTTAATTAACCCATCGAGGATACTGACCAGTAAATAAGAACTTTCTATAGATGCTTTTAAGGAAGGCTGTCTGCTCGACTATAACATCTGTAAATGGTAATGGATTATCCTGTTTCTATTTAACAGTAATTTTAAAAATAATAAAGTAAATTTTATAAATAATAAAGTAAATTTTAGAGTGGATTGCTAGATTGTTTAAGCAGAGAAAATACTAGTCTTTAAATGTCAAACACACTCACTAGCCAAATTAAAGTTTTGAAATTTAACATGAACCCGAACGGTAATCAACACAAAATTCTTAAAATGTTAAGCGTACAGACAGAATAAGATTACTTAAAATGAGGATAAACATAAAAAGAATGAAATAATTTTGGATTGATGGAAATGACGTGGAGGTGATCATGCTACTTTGCAACAATGGAATTGTGTTTCAATATGCCAGTAAACAAATCTCAATAATCGTTTTATCTCATTGACGTCATGCTAAACCATGTGATTGATAAAGTAAGAACATAAAGTAGTACACTACCTGTTGCTTAGTAACGTAATCAGAACTCGCGTTAAGAACTTTTCGTCCCGTCTTCCAAATTTCGAGAGTTACTATCCATTGATTTTGAATAATAATCAACGGAAATTGAGTAATCGTGTTGAATCAAACAATAAACACAAGTAGCTTATATAGATTGCATAGTATGACACATTTTGTATGTATATGTAGATAGGCAATATATATATATATATTATACATATATATGTATGTAGACTATATATTCTCAAATATTAGATTGACAATCAGCTTTGGTTTTTTTGTGTCACTTTCTGCTTGGGTGAGGTTGAGATGACATGTATTGTTTAGTGATTGGCTTCACTTCCTTGCCATATGGTAGTTTAACACCCACACTTAAGTGGTCATCACCATATTGCTCATCAAAGATCCCCTCCATATAGTAATATAATCCTTTCTTCAAATAGATGGCATCCGACTTTTGCTCCTCATTGTATCTATAAAAAGATAATTCTGTATTATCAAGCACCAGATAGGATCAACAGATGTATAAATCTAGTACTAAGGTGATTTCTAAAGTAGTTAACACGAGAGTTGCAGGGTTAAGATTGTCAGAGAGGTGTGGTTCTTTATGACTACAGCTTTATTTACAAACAAAAAATATGATAACTAGTACGTAAGCAAGTTAAACTGTGCAAACAATGATTAGAAAAATGTCAATAACCAAGGAAACTGGGACGATATCATCATGCCAAACTCACAAAACAATACATAATGCAACAAAACTGAAGATAACTTTAGTTTTGTGAGAGTTATGAAAATATGAGCTCATCCAGCTTTTCCTTAATAACTCTTTTCTTTTGCTCGGGTACCAATGTTGAACTGTGACTCAAAGGCATATGAAAACTTGCCTACGTGCATTCAATACCTTTGAAAGAGCTCCGTTAATTCTTATGATAATAAGTGATAATAGGGTTGTCACTACAAGAGCCGATTGAGCTTTGCTTGTTACCTCCTTGGTGTGACATTTCACGGAGGACCTTCATAAGTCTATTGATAGCTTACTGCTTTATTTTAAGAATGATCTCACTCCGAAGAGAGTCCTGTAGCTCCTGTATCTCTTTTTTTCTAAAACATACTAGTTACTATCAATCCGCTAGACCGTAGTCTGTTGATGATTAATGATGATGATATGGTTACGAGGGCATCTAGTGCTTTCGAGAACGTTCAGATAATTGACACAGCTAGATTGTCCTTTCATCTAAGCCCAATGGAGTCTGTCAACATTGAAACATAAAAACCAGTACTCTGAAGGCAGAAAGAATTCGTTTTTTCACTTGGACTCTTCCAATAATGCTTTGTTTCTACCTTTTGTCTTTGTCTTTTCTTTTCTTTTTTATGACTGGCTAGTTTCAGTACTGAAAAGGTTGCCATAAATCTACACTTTCCTTTCTGACTATTCATACTCTGAAGAATGTCGCACATTCTTTTTTAATCCGTTTTTAGTGCATTGTCTGTCAAAAATTTTAAAGGCAAATTTCAAGTTTGGGTCACAAACAGATTATTCAAGTCGCAAATATATACATCCATCTAAAAATATGCGCACTTGTGCCTATATTGAATTAAGGCAACATATGCATTAAGTGTAGGCAACAAGTGTACAAAACAGAACGGGAACCTAAATTCATGGATGCAATCTGAAAGAATACAAGGAATGATATCCAAACCAAAGTTTGTCGACTTAAGACGCTGCTAATTCAAGTACAATGAAAAAGCTATTGTTACATTGTTTAGAACAAGCGATCGTCATCATTATAATGTATGGTCTTAAAATGAATGCCTTATTTTTCAGTTCCAAACAGCAGGACGCATCTGTTGTAGTTTCCTGATAAAAATCTCTTACCTTATGATTGTTGGCACATTCTAAGGAATATAGTTCATATAGTTACTTTAGATGAAAGTAAGCACAAATGTCTACGAAAATGAAAAAACTTTTCATCAGGCTTAATACTTACTTGTTCCATTGATATCGACTTGTGTACCTTTTGACGTACATAATTATCTTTGCATTTTCTGCCGTTGTGTCATTACTTAATGCTAGCTTACAACAATCGTCACATGCTATGAAGAATGTGTATCGCCCATTTATCGGTGGAACAAAGAATGTTGTTAATCTTCCCGCGTATTTATTTCTTACGTTAGCAGGAGCATCAAAGTTGTCTAAGTAACCATGTGTTGATGGATTATTCGGATAGCGAGGATCGTTCATAAGTTTGTCTGTACATTCTCCCGACCCAGTAGGAGAAATATAACTTTCAAATTTCACAGGTCCTTTGGCTGTGCAAAATAAAGAAGAGATTGTATTTTACCTAAGTAAGAAAGACACACGATACTTTTGGTGATAAAATGAAAATAAGTTAGAGAACTGAACTTAAGAGATGTCATGCATACGTAATTAAATTTTTTAACACAAAATGAAGGTCCATTTCTTGTATTAGTATGTGGGTGGCCATCAGTTTGGCGTTTCAGTAATCTATTTAAAGATTGTTGTACATTCCTCACTTGCAAGTTGCTCCGATAGTCAAAGGTCAAGGGTTACGACGTTAGACTTCATAGTTGGATTTCATAATCCTTGTTGGAACCCAAAAGATATCATTTAAAGAAAAAGAAGAGGTGCCACCATTCTGTAACTACTGATTGAGAAAAAGGACAGAACAAACCTGTTCGTACAATGGTGTTCTTGGGCCTCTATCTGGTTTGATGACACCTAGGTTGTAGCACGACATAAGAAATTTGTTTTTGATCCATATTACAAGTTGAGATCTCTTCATATAATTCTCCTAAAGATCATCTATTGATGGTCCTCACTTCCCAGAGGCTGAAAGTATAGATAGCATGGGATGAGGGATCTTGCGCTCCTACATGTTAATTTTCATAGCTTGCTTGCAATGATGGCTTTATCTATCAACAGCTTTTGCACTTATAAACAGCTTTTTACGCTATTTCGATAGCCCCCCCAAAACAACGTTTCCAGAGATCTCCTGCCTAGTTTCCATACTACCATAGGATTTTGCTACTTCCATAAAGCCTACCTCTCCCACAAACACACTTAAACATACGTTAACATAGCAGTCGGCTATATCCAATAACGTCCTCAACACTATAGTGACATAACAATAATAATGTGATAACTGTAGTCTTAAGCACGATTGATATCCTTTACTAGGATGAATTGCAGAGGAATTAAAAATCTCATACACAAATGACCACAACTGAAGTATATGCATTTATTGGAGGTACAATATACGGCTCATTTACATTGAATTCATAGACCACCTAAATTGTTCATTCTTAATTTTTTAATGATTATCAGTAGCCATTTCGTAATCTGACCTCCTATTTGAAGCTTATTTTGAGAGAATGTAGATGCAGGGACTAACTTTGATACCAGCTTGTACAGGAAAAAGACATTTACTGGCCTTAACCCAGATTTTGCTAGTCTTTCTGCTGTTAAATATAAGAACACCTTGATTAGTGTTTTAATTTATCGAGCAATTCATATCTGTTCAAGCTATAAAAACTTTCGTGACAAAATTGTTCGCATAAAAGAAATTTTATCCTACAATTGCCTTCCTAGGCTTTCCTAGGGCGCTCACAGATCGTATTATTAAATCATTTTTTGATAAATGGCTTACACCCAGACTCCCTGAATGCAAAAATTTGGCACTATTATTTTGTGTGCGATATCCAGGCAGACATAGCTTCCCGATCAAAACTAAATTATGCAGGATTATTAAACAGTGTTATCCGAGCATTTAACTTCAGGTCATTTTTCGATCTGCAAGACACGTCCAATCTTTTTTCCTTTAAGAGACCGCTTCCCAGCTCAAATGCAATCTACTGTTGTTTAAAAGCTTCAATATCCTGCCTGCTATGGCTCTTACATTTGAAAAAACTTTAAAAAATATGATTACAAGTGGCATGAAGCATTTGGGAATTAATAAAACAGGTCAGAACATCAAAGCATGTCCTTTAACCAATCTTGTTATGTTGCATCATTGGAAGAATTGTCAATTTTAAACAGAGCCTACAATGATATTGAACTGCTCATTCATGAAAGTCCAATTATCCTATATGATCGCCCTTTGCTTAACTCCCAACAGTCCTCTATCCCATTAGTTTTGTTTCAGATATTATCCCTACGACTTAATACTTTATTTGTATACATTGCATTTCTTCTGTACTATTGCTAATGTTTGTTTCTTCTGCCCTTTTTTCTCTTTCTCTCCATGTATTTATTTGTAGGTTTTTGTTTTCGTTTGTTTGTCACTTTATCTATATAGATAGGGCTTCGTGCTTCCAAAAAGATTATTAATTCTTAGGATGAAGCACAGTACTGCTCTGACCACTGGTTACTCCGACCTGTCTTTGTCATACGTTAGTAGTAATGTAACAAACATTTTGGATTTGTCAAATTTATTAGGCTTGTTATTAGACTTGTTATTAAGTCTTAGATGTACTGAATTATTAGGAAAAGGGACTTAACACAATGATAATCGTCGCAATTTTGGTTCTCCGATTTTGGGTGAAACTACGGTTTCCTGCCAACATTTCAATTTCAAGTAGTTATGCTAGGAAGCACGAAAGTGCAAGAAAGCTCATAAGGAGAATGGAGTGCTCACACAAAGTACTTCTATTTATGTAGTTCTATTTATGTTGTTCTATTTATGTAGTTCTATTTATGTACTTCTATTTATGTAGTTCTATTTATGTACTTCTATTTATGTAGTTCAATTTATGTAGTTCTATTTATATACTTCTATTTATGTACTTCTATTTATGTAGTTCAATTTATGTAGTTCTATTTTTGTACTTCTATTTATGCACTTCTATTTACGAACTTCTATTTATGTAGTTCTATTTATGTAGTTCTATTTATGTACTTCTATTTATGTACTTCTATTTATGTACTTCTATTTTTGTAGTTCTATTTATGTAGTTCTATTTATGTAGTTCTATTTATGTAGTTCTATTTATGTAGTTCTATTTTTGTACTTCTATTTATGTACTTCTATTTATGAACTTCTATTTATGTAGTTCTATTTTTGTAGTTCTATTTATGTACTTCTATTTATGTACTTCTATTTATGTAATTCTATTTATGTACTTCTATTTATATTCTCGTTAAAATTTATAAAATCTTTCTTCCCATTCTTCACAAATGGGCAAAAAATTATATCTAATGTTTCCGAAAGCATAACTTGGCATTACCTATACATAATACGATATCAAACATTAATATGAAAATGTGAACATTTTACGTTGTTCAAAGCTTTTTCGGATTGTGAAGCAGAACTTATTTGCGACTTGGAAGACGTGAATGTAATTAAAATCAGATTAGAAATAATTGGTACTCACGCAGTTGATCAAATTGCCAAATTAAACGAGTATGTTCATAGCAGCCATACCATAAAGCAAAAGCATTGCCATCACGGTTGTAAGAATGGGTACAAAGGCCATTAATAGCAAGCGTGCCATCTAAGAGAGAATAATATTTACAATAGCTTGCAGACAGTATACCTGATGGCAACACAATTTTAACTTAAATAGAATAACATGAATGTTAAATATGACTAGCGGTTCAAGAATAATATGGATAATGAGCTGAGTTGAATCAAATTGCTAACAAGATAAACGATGTTCGTATCAATAAAACAATCCCTCGATGTCATGGATATTAAGTTCAGTCTGTATTGTATCTGCTTACAATAACAGGAAAAAGACAGTAAGCAAACAGTTATTGAGTAACACACGCTTTATACTAAATTACACAGTCTTATATTGCGGTTCTCACACACACGAAAAAAAAATTCCCAAAACTAAAAAGAACCACACCTAAAAATAACGTCATTGGCTACCTTGTCATTGTTAATAAGGTACATATGTACCCATTTTTACGTCCCTACCCTGATATATATATAATCCAAGTATATGGATTAAAACTTTAGACCAGAAGAAATTTTACGATGACAAAAGCATTAATAAAATAAAAGAGATGAAAAAGAGTACCAAAAAAACAGTCTGTCTGTTTGCATTTTGTAAAAGGACTATACTCAATGACATTTTGGTATCCAATCAGTAAACATTGGACACTAATTACGGAACAAAACATACAATCTGTTCTTTGAAAGTGACCATCCAGCTTCATTGACCTCGGGCAAATTTTGTCTGCAACTATTTCACTTCCAGGTTGAATTTTCATCTCTCTGGGACAAATTCGTTTTCCACTGCATTGATGAATAATAGTGCCAGTGTCAGAGTCAAACACGAAATTTGCCTCACGTAGTTTACACTTATCGGCACCTTGTCTCCATACGAGGCGTGTACTATTGCTAATGTTGCAATCTCCTTGCTCGGGGAGTATACAAAAGCGTCCATCATGGCTTTTGATCTTTGAACCTTACAATAAAATAGGAGAAATGAAATACATATTTCATTTAAAATGAAATTTCTTCAGTCTTTCTCTCATGAACCTGATTTTGTCAGTGTGCGCTACCCCACTTCTACTTTTGCTTCCCCAAACACCCCTATAGGTTGCCAGATGTTCCCAAGCGCTAATATCGATACCGAAGGATTTCATGTCTCTTTTTCAGGTGTCAGTAAATCAAAGCAAGGGTCTTAATAAACAACATCGGAATATCAAAATATTAAAAAATATCGGATTAATAATTTTTAACGTGTTCTGTTTTAAGGTAATCTGTTGGAATTGTTTGGCTATAACGTAATGCATTGTTTTAAGAGCTTGCAAACATTTGTATGTTTGATAACCAATACATTTCACAAATCATTTGGATAACGATATTTAAGCACGTTTAATACAGAGTCAGTGAGTTTTAGTGTTTTTAAAAATTCATTTTGATGCATTGTATGACGGTTTCCTTACATTTTCTTGACATACATCCATGGCAAAAATATAATAATTTCGTCCCTTACAAAAATGGAGAAAGCCACTATTGTCAGGGCATTATATTCCCTGTCATATTTTTTGTCCAAACAGACGCCAATGATGGTGCAGTTGAGACTTAAAATTTTCCAAGTCTAGATTTAATATTAAATTTAAAAGTCTAAATCTCAAACTGTTGGAAATGATGGTCTATTTTTCAGCCGATAGTATTTTTCAAGTTTTATACAAAATTCATCAAAAACAATCTTACTTTATTAGATTTGTGTTGTTTAAATATAGAGTACCAACCAGAAATTGCTGCCAACCACTGACGACAATTGCGATTTTACAAATGATTTAATCGTCTCTGAATACCTTTGCTTTTAGGTTTGGTAAATAGTTGAAATCTGTTTTATCTAGTGGTTGCCAAGCAACAACCTCTTCATAGGTATAACAGTTTGGTGCTTTCCTTGATTAAACCAGAGGTCAAGATTTATTTGGAAAATTTGCATAAAATTTATTATAGACGAAAATCTTCAGGCAATTTATAACGCAGCGTCGACTTGCCATGTTTGCTATTTATTTTTTAACGAGACGGACGAAGTTTATTTTGTATTACATTTTTTTCAGATTGTTTAGATTCAATAATTTTGTTTCAAGTGTTTGCAGTTCATCATTTATATCTCATGTGTTTTCATACTCTGAAGAGTGTCAAATGATAAATAATTTAATTCGAGCTAATGATGTTTCTGATGTTCATGCTTGTTTTACGTTTTGCTTCATCAAAGATTTTGCATACGGAGATAAGTATGAGAAAGAAAACTATAGATAGCTTACATAGCATATTTTAGTTGCGTTTTTTTGCCTTTTAATTTTTAGAGATCATGTAATTCAACTAAAAAAAATCATTATTTGAGATGAAAGAACATCAAATGTCATTTATCACATTAATTGAATATCAAGATGAAGTAGTAAGGAAAGTTAGAGTAATGCATCATGACGAGTTGACAAGGTCCAGCTTAAAAAGGGTTTGTGGTCGATATAAATTTTTGTCCAAAGAATTTGTCAATATATCCATCTGTATTAATACTTACTTGGACAAGGTCCTCTACATGTTTTTATTTCATGTGTCCTTCTTTGGGGATTACATGCTCGCCCACCACACAGTGGAATGGGAGAATTACATAGTCGATACCGTTCAGCAGTTCCATTTCCACAAATTGATGAACAAGAAGTCCAGGTACTCCATTCGCTAAGTCCTCCATCAACTTGAATAACAAAAAATTATGCCGTCGTTAGAAAACACAATTGAGAAACATTTTAAGCTCAAAGCCATTGACGCAACTTCATTTATTCTTTTCCAGGGCATAATCATTTCCAATAGACAGCAACCAATGCAAATGTGCATTTTGTTAATTGCTTTTCAAGGATTGATAGACATCTCATGATGACAATACGAATAAAGAGGCAAGTCTCTATTCCATTGTGCATATTATATGTGCCTTGTCTCAGCGCCATGTTTAGACAAGATGAGGTATCGTTTGTGCGTCATATTTACTACCTTAGAAGAATATGGGTCGAATTATGACCATGGACTTCAACTAACTGTCCACTGCTGCAAAAATGGTATCAAGATATTAGAATGCTCAAAAAATATCACATCAACCTAAGTCTTTGTTATGTCGAGTTTAACAACACCTCTCGCCAAATTTTATGGGTTGTTGTAGGTGACTGTGAAGCAGATGTGTAATGGAAAATATATGATGCAGCTCCTGGAACCTGAAATACAATTGAGATTATACTAAACTATTTGATATGGCAAAAGGTGTTAGGATATATGTCTTCAATATCTAATGATCCATGAAATGGAGCAAACGGGACCCAAATTACAACAATAATCTATTACCTGGTTAAAATCAATAATAATAATAATAATAATAATAATAGGATAAATAATCAAAGCCTCTCAAAATAGATTTTGTAGAAAGGTAACATTTTGTCAGGGATAGCAAGAAACATTAAGCATCGTCAACTTACTTCGACGTCTGTCTAGTCCACAATCGTCTTCGTTCATCCAATACCATATAATACCAGGGTTGCTCATTATTCTATAGATATATGGTGCAGGGCGGTAATACGTGCCTCCTGATATAATGGTTCCCCACCAATTAATGTGATCCGACCAGGATGTAAGAAGAAGAGCTTTTTTCTGCAACGGATCACCAAGCCATGGCATGCGTTTTCTGATTTCTAGCCACTTATCAAAAGTCCAATTGCTGAATTTAGTGATCAGCTTGACTTTTGTCTGCGAATTGTTTCTCGCAACAAACCTACGGCAAGAATTGAGGAAATTTTATCTGCGTTTGTTGAGTTACCACGACATTGAGTATAGAAATAGTATTTTCACCAATAACACTTATAATGGGTAGGTGAAATTACTCATTTGTACTTAAATTAGTCAATTTGAAGAAGAGAAAATCTAGCAATGATATAAAGACTGTTTTTCATCCCCAATGCTGATTCTACGTTCATGGTACGAGCTACTTTCTTCTCATAGATCTTAATATATCCTTTATCTCACCTGTTTTACCATTAAAATCTAATCATTCTTTCTCAATGAAATGATCAGAATACAGTGCATTATTGGGTTATGTCGAGAAAAAGCAAGCCACAAATATATCGGAATGAGTACTCTCTGTTTCATGTGACATATTAACTCGGTATCACTAGTAGCAGCTATATACATATTATAAATCATATTTTCAAAGTCTATTTCTACTTTATGACGCATGTTCTTTATCAAAAGTATTTTTGAACAATTTTTTAAAAGTTCTTTAGATAGAAAGCAGTAACAAGAATAACTTTAGCATCATGCATCTATGGGCCCATCTGTTCGAGAACAAGAAACAGACCTTTTCAAATTTTTATGGCGATTTACTCTATTATCACTTACAGCAACCATCTGTATCATGAGGTAATCAATTTCTTATTTCTATTGCATCACTAAATACTGCTTGAAAGAAATTTTTCTGGTTTGAAAGGAAAGAAACTAGGCAGTGCAACTGGAACTTTTACTTGTTTTATTAACTTATAAATAACAGATGATGAATTGACGGGTTGGCAGCAGTAAATGGACACTGCTTCTATAATTTTGGACCATTCTAAGTCGGAGACCTGATTAGTTTGATGAAATAATCATGTAATCCACTGATTCAGACCGACGTGGTTATATTTTGAAGTCCCGAGTAGATGGGCTGTTGTCAGAATAGCAGCAAGTGTGAGAAAAGATTACTTACGTGTACTCAGATGGAACCTCAAATATGCCACCATAATGACCTCTCTTATGACCCTCAAGCTTATATCGTATTGTGCCTTTGTTTGAAATGCTTTTTATTTTATCTGCCAATCTTAATATCGAGTAATCATTATTGATCGATGGAGACCACTTATTTCTAGAGAGAACCTTAAAAGAAAGCATAAAAAAACGAGTCAGGACAATTTACCTTATTTTGATTGCCTGTGTAAACAACATTCTTGGAAATATCAAGAAATTACTTGATACTCTGACAAGGCAACCTTGTATGTACTATGAACAAGAAAGCTCCACGAAACTTGTTAGCACCAGTTTTAAAATTTGATTTAAAGTTTTAAAGAAGCTAAGACATGGAACAGTTGCGATCAAAACAACGGAACAAATACACAAAAGTATTAGGGTGTGATAAAACGTGACCCACGTACAAATAACAGAATACTGTTGGAGAACAGAATAGGAGGTAACAGGTAAACATCTGCAAAAGATACAAAGAAAGGATTATTTGTGTATGTAGACCAAACATTTTGTCATCCTGTCAATAAAATATTTCATACCTGTGGCCCAGTCCAGTTATTGTGTGTAGATGTTACAAGTAATGTCCAGCCTGACATATCAGATGACATATCACAATAAAAAGGAATAAGCGATAACTCGTTCTCTTGAAGAAGATAAATGCCATCTTTGAACTCTTTCTGTCCTTCTTGCTGTCCGTGAAGTTTGTAATCATTGCAGGATTTTCGACTTGATTGGGGGAAAAGGAATAACAGATTGCGTAGCAAATTTAAAGGCTATTTTCTCATCATCACAAATCATCATTATTCCTTTTTTCTTTTTATGCATTAGCATGATCACTATTATTGTATAATGATAACCATCATAATTTTCACTGCAATTGTTACAAGTCTAGATCATCGAAAATTAGACTCTCAAAATACGCTAGAAATTCAAACATCAGCAAATATAACAAAACACTTCATGTATATTGTAACAGTTATCATCGTTACAAAATCACCCCCAATTGTCCATATCATTATTATCAACAACATAATCATCAATTTGATTATCATTCTTATCATGCATGATCATAAAGAATAATCATGACATCATCAGTCATTAATACTTTTATTGTCATCAGCAGCCAAAGAACAATCAATTATTTTTTATCCTCCCTAGGACCTTCTTTTCCCATTTAGATTAACTTGTCTTTTAGTGCTTACATCAGTCATACTAAATATTTGTCTTTTGGGTTACACTGAATGACTTCTGAACTTTTAATCATTTGATGGTTTTCTATTTCGCATTCTCTTTCTACTTTTGCAATTCGTCTGCACATTCTTTTTACTTTGTCTTACTCTTCAAGCTATCATGCTGCTCCACAACGGCTATTGAAATAGTGATATCATTGAAAATGAAGCCTCTCTAGCACAAATTTACTTTGTCTCTGTCATTAGCTGTCTTTAAAATTTCATCATTCATCAAGATTCATTTTCACTTTAATCACAATTTGCATGCGATATTGCAATTTGAGACAGGCAAATGCATGAAAAATCTCGAACACGAACCTTTTTCCCACGTATTCTCACTGGTGGATTAGCCAATGAAATCTATTTATCATAACTATTTGACGTGATAGTGAACTCGATTCCATCGCAGTTCTCCCTGGTTCAAATTGCTCAATTCTGATTGGTTACCGTCAGTCAAATACCTTCGTTTGCACCCAAACATTCGCAATCGATTTGCAATCGTTCTCATGCGAATTTCAAACAAAGTATCACATGCGATTTGCGAACGGCCATTGAAGTGAAAATGGGCTTTTCAGAAGTTCTTCAGAATTGTTTAAGATTACTCCCGTGTAGTATTGGAATCAAAATACTGCATGACGTATTTTCTTCACCAATAGGTATGGTAGTTACAAATGATCATAGGAATGAGTTATGCATACCTCCCTCCTTCTCTAATCCAAATTCGGATTATAGATGGATCCTCTTTGATCCCTGGAAGGTAGCTGGCATTAGATTGGGATGCGTATATTATTGAACCAGACAAATCTCCTGATTCCTAACAGTAAAGAATTAACAAAAAACAATTGCAATCGTCTCGAGAAAAGATATTGTCCCTGTGCTTGAAGAAGAAAAGCAAAGCAGCGTAGCGTGCAAATTTCCTCGGGTATTCACTCACTGAAGAATATTACGAGGAAGATCTAAGCACTTGGTCTGTTCAGTGCAGAAATAAGTCATGATACCAATATTTTACCCGATCATTCAAGGCTTTTCAACATTTACATCATGAGAAGCATTCAACTTGGCTAATTACGTGATCACCATAAAAAGCTGCATTTTCTTGCTTAATTGGGCAGCTACCATCATAACTGCAGCCAAATTTATGTGTCTCAAAAACATTGTCATAGTGTGGACAAAATTTAACAACTGTGGATTGTTGTGCACCATTCCTCACTTCATGATGTACGCAAGAGTGTCCCTTCTGCTTACTCCTACCCTGTGGCTCAGTAGCCTACCATGACGCTGGAAGCGGAAACTTTTCAGCTTATTTTCCAATTGTTTAGCAATTTTCGCACGTTTAGCTACTCAATTAAAAAAATTCTGTACTCTGATTGGTTAAATCGAGCTGGAAGGAATTCACTGCTTATTTCGAGTTTATGTTTACCAAAAGAGAACAGCAATGGTTTTCTCCTCCGCAGAATGTCTCCCATATTTCAATGAAAGAATGAGCAGGAAATTGTTCGCAAACAAAAATCCTAATGACTGACCATGACAGAAGTTAGTGCAAAATGTGGCAAAATTCAGAATGAATTGCAGCGAGTTTGCTAAAATTTCAACATTAAAATTAAAATCAATTTTTTATTTGAGACAAATAATTTATATCGAAAAATATGACTTCACTCAAATCTCAGGGTATTCACTGAATACCTTGCATACCCGGACGCGCTACCACTGCATAGCAATAGGATCTACTCTCGTCAATTTAATTGTCAAGCTTTGAAAACTATGGATGCTTTTTAATACGGTTGCAAATGATAAGCCAAGTGGAAAAAATATTCTACTAATAAATATCAGAACCAGGTTGATAATATTCAAAGACATGAATTCAACTAATCAACTATTATTCTACTAATAAATATTAGAACCAGGTTGATAATATTCAAAGACATGAATTCAACTAATAAACTATTATTCCACTAATAAATATTAGAACCAGGTTGATAATATTCAAAGACATGAATTCAACTAATCAACTATTATTCTACTAATAAA
>JANTCA010031713.1:0-11640 GCA_024741275.1 Chironex yamaguchii | reverse complement strand
ACCACAAGAAACTAAGCTTGTGTGGAACGTTGCTTATGAATGACATAGATGCAGAAGAGCCATAGATTAGGAGTACCGCAACCAAACTATGCTTGTGTAGAAGGGTTCCTTATGTATGCTATTGATAGAGGACAGCCATAGGTTAGAAGTAGCAAAGTAAAACTAAGCTTGCATGGAATGGTTGCATAGGAATGCATTGATGCAGAGGAGCTATAGATTAGAAGTAACAGAACAAGACCATACTTTTGTGGAAGGTTCAGTTAGAAATGCAGTAGATGCAGAGGAGCTATAGATTTGAAGTACCACAACAAAGCTAAGCTTGTGTGAAAGGTTGCATAAGAATGCAATTGATGCAGAAGAGCCATAGACCATGGCCATGGAATTAATGAACGGTAACAGCACAAAGGAACTAAGCTTATGTGAAAAGGTTGAAAGGAAGCGCCTAAGATTCAACCGAAACTGAAACGAAGCTTCTTGTTGTCAGACATCGGAGATCATTCTGTCAAATTGAGCTATTGTCAACGGCTGTTCTAAGTGAAGTCAGACTGTAGCAGGTAAAGAAACAACAGTAGGCGAGTTAAAGTCATATTAACATTGTTTATTTACGTTATCCGTTCTTGGTTTAAAAGTCACCTTCGATCCATCTTATCATTTTATGTAATTGCTTTCAACGTATGTTTAGTACCGCTTGTAACCATAATATTCTTAGCTGGTGCTGAATTTGGTTAAAATTGCTTTCCATGCCATTTGGTGTATAAGATGGCAACTATCTCTGTTGCCCTACTCTTTTTGCCTTGCGGTTGTGTAGTATTAGCGATTGCTTTGCTTGAGGACTGAGCCAATGGTAATACTGTGTTCAAGATTGATAATATTCCGCGTTAATGCTTAGTGCTATAGACGGAAACATGAGCAACCGCGAAAGTTTGGCTCACAATTTGATGTGGATTTTTCTTAAATTATTGTGCAACTATCTTTTAATAACCGTAGAAATCATTAGATTCAAACCTGTTATCGACATGACAAATGAATTATGATTCAACAGGAACTCAGTTTGACATAATAATTATGCAAAGCATCGTGTGGGTTACTGTTAAAGTTATGCGACTTTGTTAATTATGGAGGACATAGCAGGGTCACGTAATGAAGAATATAATATCTTAAATTCTGTTCATATATATCTGCCTTGAAGGTCGCACATGACTAGTATTAGACAGAAAACATACTCACCGTAGATGAAGTTCTTGTGGATTACCATTTGTAAATTTTTTAAATTTGCTTCGTGAAGGGTCTAGGACTCCTTGACCTGTGTGAAAGTGTTATATATTGGGAGAAAGTCACTTTTCTCAGACCAGCTTGTCTATATGGAATCAAAAATGGTAACTTACTCCTTTAAATAATGTTTTTGCTAAGCTCAGGAGAAAATTTCTCTTGTGGTGATCTTATTGGTAATACCTAGGTAGAATACTAGGCAAAATTTCAAAACCGATTGGAGGAAACAATTTATGGCCAATAACGTATTAATTGACTAATTGATTGATTGTGTGATTGATTGATTGATTATTGGTTTATTGAATAATTGATTGACTAACTGATTGATGGATTGACTGATTGATTGAAAAATTGAATGATTGATTGGCTAATCGATTGAATGATTGAATCATTGATTGATTGGCTGATCGATTGACTGATTGGATGATTGATTGGTTAGTTTTTTGAAAAATATAAGGATTCTGCTTTATAAGCAGGAGGCCTTCATTTAGCCTATGGCTATCCTATGGAGTGTGGCGCGTTCCTTCCTCTCTGTATAGAAAGACCTCGAATTTTCTAATACATCTACGACCCAGGACCCCTTCGAACTTCTATCCTTAATTCCAAGCGTAAGACCGAATTTTCTATCACTCGACACCTTTTGCAACTATTTTAAACAAACGTCTTTTGCTTTTATGTAGAAAGCCTTACGCGATGCGCTTAAGTAAAAGTTATATTACTTTACATGATTGGCCACACAAATTCTTATCCAACCTATCCCTCATTATTTTCCCATCCATTTAGAGAGCATCTGTTGGATTCTATTTTACAAACGCGGGGGGGAACTTACCCCCCTCTTCCATAGCCACGCCAGTGTTATTCGTAAGACTCATGCGGTTGCATCTCGAAAATCAGCCCACCATGTGAATACTTGTGGGTTGACGTAAGCTTATAGGGGTCGAGATTTTGCTGGTTTTCGGCGCATTATCAGTGACCAGCAAATTGGTGATTTTTTAATCAAGACGATAAAGAGGTAGGGTGTGCATATTTTGATAAATAATACTTAGGGGTACTCAAAAAACAGTGATAAATATTAACTCAGGCATAGACAAATTATGATTTTATAAGCTGAAAAAATTGGAACCCACGGTATATTTTATCAATGTAATGTGAATAATTTAGATTGATTTACAAGTCTTAAGACAACTTTGTATCTATAAACGTGAAACATAAAAAGCTATGCAAGGAACGTTTTGTTTTATTTAGTTATATTTGCACCAAGAAATGAAGATAAGCCTTCTCCTGCATCATAAGCCAAGTGTCTAAGCCAATTCTTTTATTAAATCATAGAGAGAGCAAGTCCAAACTAGACATAGACGTATGCGACAGGGTATTGTGATGTCACCTTGTAAATGAGCTCCAAGAAAATATTTTCGTATCAAGCTTTTTTAAGTGATAAGTACTGACATTGTTACATTTTGTAGGAACTTTTGGGTGACCGTGCTATAAAAGGGGGAGGTTGCACCTCCTTTTTGTAGTACGTACACCCCTTGAGCCAAAGTCAAGAGGATACAGAAGTAACTTATCTTTGTAGTAACGTGAAATACACTTTTTCTTATTGTTTGCACATGTGCATATTATTTCAGTTTAGGATGCTATTTACATTGGTATTATCAACGACAGTCACATGTGTTACTATTATTATTCAAACAAGATGGGTTTCCCCACGATAATTTCCTTTCGACTTCATGAAGGTATCATAACCGAATATGACAACTGATTATGCCCCAAAAGACTTCCTCACTAGCTCTGTGATGGTGTCATTATCGAAAAAGAGTTCCAGAATCCAGGATCTACTCGGATCATCCCTAATATTCAATAAGTTGTACATTAGCGCATTTCTGACGTATCCTAAGAATTTTGTCAAAATCCATGTATAACTTCTTGAGCTATGTTATTAACAAAAAACAGACACACACACAGACAAACCAACCCTGGCAAAAACATTACCTCCTTGGTTAAGATAATGCATAGTCTAAATAGATAAAATTTGAACTGACAATTTATAAATGCTCTCTTCACAAGGTTTTAAAAGGTATGCAAACCTTTCAGACTTAAAACAATGGATTAAACACTGGAATTACATTTTGTTTGCGCGCGTATAGTACCAACTGGTGCTTGTTTTTACAATTAAGTCATACTTTAATGGAGAGATTTAAAAATGATAGTGTATTTTAGCTATTGCCGGCTTTTAGTGGCCAGCAAGTAGAACTAGTAAAGACTTACAAGTTAATGAAAAGAGCTTCCTGATGGTATTTGTCGCCTTGCAGCAGAATATAAAGTGGTTGAGGACATTATCCAATTGTGCTTAGAGATTTACTTAAAATAACATTTAATTAAACTAGAAGATGCTATCTTAGTGTCTGAAAGAAATCTATTGACCTCCGCGTTGCCTCTCTCTGTTAAAAGAGATAAACAGGTCATAATGAGCTTTGAAGATTTTCAGGACCTTCTAGAGTAAGTAAGCCAGCCTTAAGAATAATGGGAGCTGAGTAATACCTCTAAAAGAGTCTAATCTGTACTTTGTTTGTTTTTCTTAATGTTCTTTCGGCCTTGAAAAATATTACTAGGACACTGGGAAAAGAATTGTGAGGGATCATAAATATTCCAGGATAGAAAAAAAGATTGCGTTTCCTGGATAGAAAAAAAGATTGCGTTATGTTAGTGAAAGGGAGTGAATGAAGCTTTGTTTCTTTCCAGTATCAAATACACCTGACGGTTTTGTAAAAGACGCTTAGCAAAGTGTTCATATCCTCAAGTTGAGAGTCAAACGCGAGACATGATACAGTTACCTGGAAAGGCAGCGAGGTTACGTAGCTTCCTATCTAATTGTAGAATGTTATTGATCTGACCAAGCAACCATAGATAATGCCATCATCGCAGCTCATGTTTTTGTCTTTAGAAATGACAAATTTGAACCCTTTTACTTAACTGGCAAAAGCCGTCCACCCTACCAAATGGATTTCTCTCTTTAGTAACATCTCTAACTATACATTACTGAGTTATCATCTGCGTTACCACAGATTGGGTAAAATGGCGTTGAGACGCTACAAGCGTTAATGTAACACTACCAAAACGTAAAAATTGTGCTAAGGTCATATTAACAACGAGATTTAAACTAGCACAACACTGTGGTAACGGAAAGCGAAGTTGAAAACGGCAAAAAAACGCCAGCGCAGCGTCGAAAGAGCGTTTTAAGTAATGCTAAGGCAACGTTAAGACAAGGTTAGCCCGTTTCTCAGCGTTTTTGAAAACTCTGTGCTTCCACTTTGGTTGTGTCCGCTACACACTGTATGCATGACTAACAGGTAGCATTTAATGAAAACTGGCCTTATTTAAGGTATAATTTTGTTATGTTACTTACTACTTGAAATGTCAGCGAAACGTTACCGACGGCCATAGCTAAGCCATAGTAGTTCAGTTTTAACTGACTTACTAAGCTACTTCTCCAAGTGAAAGTATTCACATTTACTGAAATAGTTCAGTTATTACAGGGGCGTATCCATAGCAAATCTAAAAGGGGTACAGTTGACAATTGGGGCGCTGATAAATTTTTAGTAATTGATGACGAGAGTACACTGTGTAGGCCCCAACTAACGACAGAAGATCCTTTATTCGTGTCGAAGAAGAGTTCTAAGAAACAAGATAGTATAGCATGCGCATGACTGCAGGCCTCTAATGAGAGAGGAGCAAAAATTCCAGAAGGGGCGCCAGACCTGTTTCAACTCAGCAAGAGGGAACTGCCCCCAATTGCCCCTCAAAATGCACCATTGTGTTATTGAGTGTCCGAGGTACTTTTGATAACCTTATACCAATGAATGTAGTAAGACAATTTGCTACTGTTTAGAGATTTCATTGTGTGTTTTGGTTTTATTTGTTTTGCTTATAATTTTAAAAATTGGTAATAGCTTGCACACATTTAGCAGAGGCACGTATTTTGCTGCCTCTAAGAAGTTACAAAATGCAACATTTCTGTTTTGTGTACAGTAATTGCTTGCTTAGCAATGTGTTATTTTTTAAGTGGCTCACTGCTGTCAGGACGGAGTAGAAATTAGATGCAAATATTTTGCAGTAATCAAATTCAAACAGTTCTCGTAATGAGGGTTACGACGTTTGGGCGACATTTAGATGTCATGCTAATACCATTTTAAAGCTAAATAAAAAAACAACTTTGTCATTATATATCTAAAAATATAAATTAGATGGATTTTTCTATTATGTATTTTTTGCGTTTATATGTTTGGTGCCAAAAGGCTATGTGATCATTTCGGCGGCTATGGATTCCGAGTGGTTCTCGAAAATAACCGCTACACGAAGAATTTGGATAAGCACAAGTATTACACAAATGTCGTTGTATCTGGATTCCGTAGACTATACAATGTTGTTCATAAAAGATTTGAAGGGCTCGTTCGCACGGGACAAAAAACGTTATAAAGTTAAGCCACTATTGTTGCACCTTCAAAGGTGGTACATTTTGTGTATATGTTTTCACGTAGTTCATTGGCACAGCGCTAACTAACACCAGAATTTGAAATGTGAAAAATTGACTGATTTTGACCAAACCATCAAAGGTGCTGTTCCAAGGCTTATAATGGGCCCCTTTTTATGAAAAGGCAGGATTTAGTATCAGGAAAGCTTGCCATCTCAGCTGTCATTATTTAATTAGAATGTCTGTGACATGTCCAAATCACACAGAACTTTATACTGAAGAGTGACAGGTAAATAACATTCTATAAATCTCATCCAGGACTTAAAAACAGCTCAGTGCGAAGGCCAATGTTTACTAAGGTTTGTTAAGTCTGATCATGTTTGTTTAATTGGTGTGGGATTATTCAGTTTGACAAAGCGTGTCATGTTTCTAATGCAAACAGAGAGGACTCCAAATTAATGGATACCATTATCCTTACCCTCTCGGTCACAGCCTTATTTCTGCCCTTCTCAAAATTTGATAAAGCACATCTTTTACTTGTTATTTAAGTGCTAATTGGTACCTTTCTGTAAACAATCAGCAAAATATGTCCCAATGTATTTTCCTCTTATGTCGTCTGAACGGCCCTGGCTTGACCCCATTCTGCGAGAGAATGTTCGTTCATTAATAATTCTTGCTAAATTATGTCCTACCTTTTGTGATTTTAGAGACTGTTGATTTTATTGTATTTTGGCTTTTTAGCTCAATCAAGCAGATTTACCACTTGTAACAAAAGATGACTATAGTCAAAATAGCACACGAATGATCAAGGTATGTTCATATTTGTGACGTGAAGTTATCTAAAAACATTTACATTAAAAATTTAATGGATAGTTTTGTTTATTTAATCAGAAATAATAGATAGACAAAATAGCTTAATAGCCATATTTTACTTTTGAGATATTTCTTTATTATACAAATAGAAACTCGGTGTAACCTGTCCACTTAACTACTCTTTAGAATTTGAGCCTGAACTTCAAACGAACGTATTTTTAATTAGATTAAATTTATTTAAGGACGAAACATATTTTAATGTATTTAAATATATTTTTTCAGGGTTTTCCGACGAAGTTGTACCCAGAACGTAAAATACCATTTATTTCTTGAAGTTTATATATATAAACATGGATGATCGAGCTCTTGACATCAAGCATATCAACAGACACAAGATATCTATGTATATATCAGAATACATCTATAACTACTTAATAGGTTTAGTAGGGGACCTTAGTTGATCATGCCTATCTATTTTTCAACTTCAGCCTGACTAATACTATTTACTTGCTAAAACCATTTAGCAAATGATTAACCTCGTTGACCAGTGGCTGTTTTTTGCTTCATGCACTGCCCTAAACAAATGTTGAGATATGACGTAGTTTTCGTTTTTTGAAATTAATTACCTTAGTTGCCAGCAAACATAATTTTTAAGTCAATCTTTCATGTTTATATCTGCTATGTGTTTTGATTTCAGATTAAAAGGTTGTATAAACGACTTATGTGGAAACTGTTTAATTTGATTGGAGCTAACATTACATCTGACTCAAAAGAACTGGATGATATTTTTGAACTGGAAACAAACTTGGCCAAGGTAATAATTCAGTTCTTAATTCATAAAATGCAAAAGTAATTGTAATTGTGTCCATACTTTTATTTGGAGCTCTTAACTGTATTGGTTCTTATAAATGGATAAGTAATAGTCAGGACAGCAAACTCTGGCAAGGTATGGAAGAGGCCTTACCCCGCAGTAGGCATAACCCACATAAAATGATGATGACGGCGATTATAATGATGATGAAGGTGGTCGTGTTAGATGACGATTAAGATAAATAATGATAATGAGTAAAAGGAGGGACGCTGGTGATGATGATGATTGTGTTGATTATGAATTGTCTTAGTTCTTAAAAGTAATAGTCTTAATTTTGAAGAAAAAAGACAAAGACAAAAGACGAGACCGGTAGCCTTAAAATTTGCAGAGTTAAAGTGGATTGGGTTAAAAGCTAACTATTTTTTATTTGCATTTTGTATTACAGTGGATACTTGGCATGAGGTAGCTTTAAGATATTCCCAGATTTACACTGAAACTCACTGGGATGTTGTATTTATCTGATCCTAATCTTTATAAATGTGAGTGGCCCAAATATTCCGTTACTATTCTGACTGCTCAAGATTGGATGCTTACTATTGATTTCTGTACACGTTTGTGGAACTGATTGGCAAAGACCAAATCATCTTATATGATACTGGTGCTTTGTGAACTAAAAAACTGGGACTCACAACATCAGTCCGTTTGAAATGCAATGGAAGGAACTCGTTAAACGATGGCAGTCCTGGTAGAGGTTTTGGGTAACAAGGATGATAATGCTTTTAAAAATATAGTTGAGATTCAAACTTAAAACTTGCAGCTTAGAACGTGTTTACATAGTACTCTTTCATTCACTATTTAAGCTACAAGCTATTAAATGTCATTCCTTCCTACCTGTCATATTACCAATTTTTCATTAAAATACATACATTATAAGCTATTTATATTGATCTTTTTTGATTCCTCTTTCTACCTGAAAGGTCTCATTACCAACAGTATTATCGCGCGATGTTCGAAAAAGCTACCGAAAAATGACTCTTGGACGCTTTATAAAGGATGTTGGAACCGAGGTAATTAAATCAAATACATAATGACTGGCAGTGTCTTGGTACACGCAAAATAAATAAAAACCGCAGTTAAATAGTAAATATACTTTATTTGAAAAGATAATAGTAATAGCAGCAGTTGTTCCATTGGCTGCAGTCACATAAACGTTATTTATATATTTTGTTGTAGCATTGAAAAACAATATACGTCTCACCTCACAGGTAACTTGTGATGAAAATGATGATCACGACGAACAACACTTCAGAACTATAAAAAGGACAAGTCTCTTGTTGATGATTCCATGCTTTTATAAGAACAAGTGTAATTCACAGATTAATCCATTAAGAAATTACATGGATTTGTGAATCTTCCAGCATAATTCTACTAGGACATTTCGAGACGAACTTGTCTCATCTTCAGCTAATGGAACAGAAAATGTAGTCTCTTGAGTTTTAGAGAAAGTTTAATGAGGCATTACAAGTTAGCATAAGTTGTTTAGTGGGAATAAAAGGCCTCTTATGAAATACTATGGAAAATATGCAAGGACAATGGAATTGTAAATATACCAAGTACAACCAAAACAGAACTCCTAAACAAGCAAAACAACATAAAATTAGTCGTGATCATCATTTTCATGTTTTTAATAAGATTGCGTTTTCCACCTGATGTCTTTGTCACAAGTTGTGATGAGCTACTTGAATCCTAAGCACAATGTGACATAAAATGTTTAATCAATAAAAAATAAAATTAGAATGATCTTTTTTAAACTTTAATGTAGCGTAGATTTGTTCATCCGTTATCTCTTAGACAAAATGTTCTTAATTTTCGAAATGGTAATATCCTTACTGTTATTATTGTTTCCTCTTGTTAAGGATTTATCTTGCCGTTAAAATCAGTGGAATTTTTACCAGAAATGTCTAAAAGTTCTGATTTTCTAGCATGACAATTTTGTTTACTTCAATGTTTCTAGAAGTTTAGAAGTCAAATACTTTCTCTGTTGCATACATTCTTTCATGGTAGAGAATTATTAGCACCAAAGACAAGTGTTGAAAATTTTTAGAGAGACGGATTTGAACATAGTTTCGCGGAAATGGGCTGTTATTTGGTCACCTTTATTATCATTTCATACAGTGTATGCCTTTTGCCATTTCATTTGGTCTCCTTATTTTAAAGTTAAATCATTTGTTTTTCAATGAATTTACGGAGCTTTTTTTGTGATTGAAAATTATGGATAGAATCTATGATAAGAATGACAGTGGTATTGGGTGCTATTGGTCATTGATGTTTTTGTTGGAAAAATCTGACTTTTTTGTGTACATAAATTTTGTTTTTATAGATAGACTGGCTGAGATATCTGAACAAAGTGTCGGAGGAAATTGGCGTGAAGTTCACAGCATCGACCACGATAGGAGTAAGGAACATGGACTATCTTAAGGCATTAAACAATATCTTAAAAGTGACAGACAAAAGGTATGCCTTAACTATTATCTCTAGATTTGCTGTCCTGTTTTGAATTATGCCCAATATGTTACTGTTATCCTTGTAGCTTAAATAAGCTTGAAAGTCCTTACGAAAACATGTAATCAGGAGATTGAGTAATTCCAAGTTATCTTAATGATAATTGACAATGTGTCGTTCACACGATTGAGAAAGTTTATAACGAATTCAGTGTAATTCTGCCACATTTAAAGTTGTTCCTTTATGTCAGCACAAGAAAGTAATAACTGGAAGGGATTGCAACTCGTTTCTTGGATAATTGGTTGGTATTCATTCCTTCTTATATTTATGCTGGGAAACGACTGTTACTTCCTCGGCGATTTGATTTACTGCCGCTCGTCTGCACCGACTCCATAATCGCCACAGGATTACTGGGTAGTTTAAGGGGATTATCCCCAGGAAGATTTCTTGCGAATAAGCCAGGAAATGCGGACGCATTGTAGAAATGGCTTTGGTCCACATTGAGAGAAAGGGTAGAGTTCTTTAACACTGGTTGAAGTAACAGGTATTTTCAACTGCTCCAACTGGCGTTGCTGTCTCGTTTTTTTTGCTAAATTTGCAACATTCTTTAATATAGGAATGATTCATATATATAACTGAGACATTTAACCATTTATATTTTGTTGTGGTTCATTTATCAACTAACTATTGGAGATTAAAAACCGTCTTGAAGTTAAACAGTTGTCAGTTTGAAAATGTTGAATAAAGTCTAGACACACACTATAGGAGGTAAGTTAGAACAGAGATATAATAAGGAATTGGTAGTTACAATATTTAAATATGAAACAAGACGATAGTATCAGAACCAAAATTCAGCCAGTTAATACAGGAGGGACGAATGGTGAGGCACATTTGATACAAATTTTGAAAGTGGTGAAATGTAGGAGACTGTATGCAGAAGGAGAAGGTAGATCAAGTGAATTATAACTACGTGCATAAAGTACGCAAAAGTACACTTATAAGTATCAAACTGACATTGTCCAATACAAGGAATTTATAACAATTTTGTAGGAATTCACTACTTGATGCAAAAAATAGCAGACAATCGCCTTTACAATGTCTGAAGTCAGATTTTTTCACATCTGGACACAATTTGCTAGCCTGCTATTAGCACACTAGTTCCCTAGCCGCCCAGATTACAATAAATTTTGCAATTACAAGAAAATCATTTAGGAAACGGGATCTCTAGCCCACAATGCCATGATATTGTGTTCTGGTTCTTCCCACGAAATAGGAAAATAATAAATACTGACGCGAATTGAAACATTATCGCGTCACAGTAGGCACGCGAATGTTCAATTCGTTTGACTGAATACGCCATGCGTCTGTTCACAGACAGAATAGCAGCGAGGGAAATTTGAAAACAACAACATAGGATTGTTTGTTTGCAATGTTTATTCCACATACACTAAATCACGCTAACCACGACATTTTACTTTTGTTTACTATCGTTTTAAATGTGGCTTGTAATACGACACCAGATGTATCGCCAATTTTAGGAATGCCACATTTTGTAACAAACTCTAAAGCGAGGATCTCGAGATTTAACTAAAGAAATAATATGATAAGACGCATCAAGCTTTCTAACAAGTAACAGAGAGAGATCAAGTTACTTTTACATATTTTATTGAACTATTTTGGTATAGTTTAGCATTTTTTAACAAACTATTTAATTGAACTGTTATAACATATTTTAGCAAGTTCCACTCTCTTCAGCAAAATCTTAAATGCAGTTACG
>JANTCA010031702.1:0-21343 GCA_024741275.1 Chironex yamaguchii | reverse complement strand
CCAAAATGTATAAGGACGAGAATTTTCGGATAATTGGCACAGCTAGATCGTCCTTTCATCTAAGTGTATTGGAGTCTATCTACTTTAAAACAAGAAAACCAGTAATCTGCAACCAGAAAGACTTTTTTACTGGACTCTTTGAATAATCTTTTGTTTCTCCATTTTCTCATTCTCTGTCTCCTTTCTTGTCCAGGATTGGCTAGTTTTGCTACATCTTTCGTATAAATAGGTTGTCATATACATATACGTTTCTTTCTGACGTTTCATACTCTGAAGAGTGTCAGACCAAAAACGATTTTAAGTATGTTTTTAGCGCAACGTCCCAGATTTTCAAGTTTTGTACCACAAAAAGATTGTTCAAATATACAATTGTGTTCGAACGGATTCGTAGTGCCTCAAATTTTCCGTCCTCTTAAATCTCCCTCATTGTCACGCAAACCTCCCGCATTTCAAGAGCTGTTCTCCCTCATTGCTGCGAAAAAGTTACCACATGTAAATTTAAGTCTAAGTTCACTGGAGTTATCTCACAAGTTGCTGGTTTCATAGGGTCTGTGCTTCTAGCTCCCAAAGAAATACACTTGACTTTGATTTTACAAAAATGTTAATTTGAAGTAAATAGTAGATTTTTTACTGAGGCCAAAATTGAAAGACTGCATTCCTTTAATGAACTAACACCTGTCGCAAGCTGCATTTATTACTTATGCTGGTAGTTGTCATACTCACCAATACTAGTGCTCAATTTTGTAGATGAATTGAAAGAAAACTTCTCATTTAGCCTTAACCTATGCTGAAGACGACAACGTATAATTAAAATGAGTACTGAATTATTCTTCAAGATGGGGGTACCCTTTGTTGAGCATCTTTCTTGCACAACTAGCTTTTTTTCTTACAAAGCTAATATACAGCATAGACCTTCAGTTGCAATATTCCCTTAGTTATTGACTTTGTTTCTTCAGCATGAATCTTTTGCTATCAGGGACCTTCTATTTGGAAGGGTCTTCTTTTGGTTAGGTACTTTCTCAAGCAGACGTCATCCTTCAAATTACCTTAATACAAAAGCTAGTGTAGTATAAAAGGAGATCATATATTTTCACTTTGAAACGTGCAAACAAATTGCAAATAGCATGAATTACTTGAGAAGGAATACCTCCTGATCTGCACGTGCTGTGTTTTCATGAAATAAAGTTTCTACACTAAGCACAGAGGTCCATTGAATAAAGTAAGCATTACAAACCTTTCCTCTCTATATGAGAAATGGCGTATCCATGGTGGGGTAGTTAAGTGCAGACCCCTATTTTTAAAAGAGATGCACTAAGAGATTGACACAGAAATGTTAAAAGGCGGCAAGACTAATTTAGCTATAGTAACTATAGTAAGAATGTTTTATATGCTCTACCATCCATGCCATTTTCTGTTTATCAAGTTTAGCTTGTCGAAAGAAATATGAATAAATTGATTAATTAGCAATCGGCGAAGGCTATTTTGTACTTATATTGCTATAACACTGGACATTTCTGGCTTGCTTTGGAAAGACGTTTCGAGACGTGTGTTAGAAGACAGGAAAAGTAGTTTATTCATAGCTACAGCTAAAAGTTTTTCATTAACATTTACACAGCCAAAGGGCAATCATATGTCAATATCTCGGATCGTATTTCTAATCCAGGTCTGCTACAGAGAGCCCAGATGGCCAAAGGGAATTTATTACAGGATAAAAAGCTAAGACGTTTAAAACTCATATCAGGTGGACTTGTCGAGGTCTTGAGTGGCTCTGTATCAAGTAGATACCATCAGATCCTCGGACATGTTAATAGAGGTTAGTAATAAGCATTCAAACACATCCATACTTTATCACCATTTTTTATCAACCAGAGAAAGAGAGAGAGTGAGAGAAAACAAATTTTGAGCAGTTAACATTTATGAGATACATAAAAACGTTCAAGTAGTTAAGTAAATTTGATCTGCAAAGGATACCGAGCATGAGATGATACTTTTTAGCGTCATTTTACATACCAAACTGATCAGATATAGCAAGAGTAATATCCAGTGATGGTAACGTTACTAACCGAAAGCATGCACAAAACAGGACGAGAATGTTGTCAAGTTTACAAAGAAAAATTGCTAGCTGTAAAATTTGAAATGGCATGAAAAAACAATTTCTTGTTCCATCAAGAAAAAATATTTCCCATCACAGGCATTTTACATGACTACTAGAATTCTAGAAAGATGAACGATGCAGGCATCAGAATCAAATATGCAAATTTGTTTTTTGATTGTGCATTATAATAAGCCCACTTAATAATCATACCGGATCACCAGTGAATAGGATCCACTTTTGTTTAGCGATCCTATTATGACAGTTCTAGACAATGATTGTGACACTGAACGCGCCACACTATTATGATTAAGAATATATTGATTCACCTTGTTATCATTCAGGTAACTGGAAAACTTCCAAATAAGCATTATACTGTTTTACATGAGAACACATGGAGAAATAGCCAAAAATGTTGTAAATGAACATGATCATCATTCGTTGAAACATTTGTGACAGCATTTTAAGTTTATCTAAAGGGCGTGGCCGCTATAATTTTTCCTGGGGATTACCCCAGGAGCATCCAGTTACTTTGTCTTATTTGCCTGGTTTTCGGTTTCGATTGTCCTTACTTGTCCTCCCTTGCCCTACTAGCGATCTGGGATCCCTGACTAGCAAAACTATGTATCAGTGTGAAATACAGAAACAGAGAGGAAGGAAACTCTTTTATAATGAATTGGACTCTGTGGATACATCAGAGGATTTCAATGTGTCCCCGGAGGATTATTATAGAATCATCAATTATGTATCCTTCATTGACCACTTATTTACAGCACTCCATACTCGATTGGAAGCCTAAAAATCACCGTCTGAAAAGTTTGCTTCCGGGTAAACATCACTGAGTAAACATCACGAAAAAAGTGTTGCAAATAATCAGCAAATATGTAACAATGATTTTAGCATTTCCAAATGTAAAAGGCATTTCTTAAGGGCATTTGGTCGTGATTTGTATAAAGATTACATATTTTGTCTATATATCGACTTCATTAATGGTACTTGTGGCAGGGGGATGGAAACCTTCTCTGCAGCAGTGATTGCAGATTGAAAATTTGTTTAAATTTTCATGAAATTCTTTTGTTAGTGTTTCAAAGATGTTATTGGAACCACCAAATGCACCTTTTCATAGACCTAAGCATAGAAAATTCAACTTTGCTTCAGTATGCTTAGAAGCTTTTAGATTTCGGCCTCAAGTTACACTTAAGATATGCTTAGTAACATCGGATAAAAAAGTCACTTATAAGGTTAATTTTTTATCTGATAATCCATGTTTGAAGCCTAGTGACTCTATGTGGGTGAAATCCTGACACTTTAAGTGCAGATTTCTTGCCTAATTGCAAAGCCTCAGAATATGCTTAGGCTATGCTTACGTTTTTGTAAAGTTCACACATGCTTATTTGCTTTACGTTTACGAAAATTTGTAGAAGCAAAGTTCTAGTCAATGAACTCATTTTACGTGAATGTTGAGTAGAGTAGTGTTAGTCTATCTACTTTGAAATTCATCTTTCTCAATTAAACTTCTTCTTATAAGGCAAGCTTTCCACTGGTTTCTTTAGAGCTGAGTTAAAGTCTAAATCAAACTAAAAGTACACAATTTTCGTACCCTAAAGTGTCAGAGGGCATTGATATAGTTAATTGGAAAAACAAGGCATTACACTCTGGTGGGGGGACATACATTATCCCAGCCTGCGACTGTTAGTATATAATGACGTCAACACGGCACTGCGGAGTCCAGGCGGCCCAGGGCCCGGCACTCTCTAAAACGGGGCCTAAATACGGGATCTAATTATAGATTGAAACGCAGTTTGCTTTCCCTTGGCTTGAAAAGCTGACGAGATTTGTCTACGGACTGGAGGCTTAAGATTTGCGCCTTCATATCACCCTGTCTGAATGCCAACAAAGCACAAACAGAACTTTATTGAGCAAAAGAGGAACAAATTTGGTTTTGAAGAATACAAGGATGCTGTTTGTGATTTCTATGCTGACACACGAACTTACTAGGTGTAGACATTTGCGCATAAGATTATTTGTATTATCTTGTTTTACCATCAGATATTCAGCAGCGATCTATTATTCTTTTTATTGACCAATCAAAAAAGACACAGCAAAGCTACAAAGCAACAAATCGAAACTAAATAATGCTACATGTAGCAGAGTAGAACGGAAAATTTCGCACTAACAATATGGTAAACTTCAAAATATGTTATGATAAGTTTTTGTCAAATTTAAAAACCAAATCATGACAATTATTCAGGGAATCCCGTACTCAGTCCAATGAAGTTATCGTTATCATAAATATTTTCATTCAATATCAAGACCTTTTCGAACAATATTTGTATTGCGTCCTTGTTTTAACGTTATATTACGTTAGGTTTGTCCTAGGTAAACAATTATGGGTGTGAAAACTGTTGCTGAGTCGCGTCACATTTCAGGCCGAATGGCCTCCCTGACATCACAGTTATCTGGATTATTACCCTGACCCCCGGACTGGAAGTCGACGGCACTAACCACTGCATCACGGCTGCCTCTCATCACGTCCTTGTTTTGACTATTAGCAAAACAGGAACTGGTCTCCATATGCAATTACTATTTGCTTTTCCATATAGTTTCTAGCAAATGCAATGCCAGGGTTTTACGTTCACTGCGTTGTCAGCTGGGAGCTTAACTTTAAACGCTTCCTTCTGTTTCAGGACCGCACTAAAGTATTTTGCATTGTTTCGTGATCTATTTAGTTAAGATTCCCGTAGCTAGAAGCGTTTTCATATTGCTCTTAAGCATTTGTAATAAAATGAGTCTCTTCTTACACTATTAGCATTCTCCACGTTTCAGTGCTATACGGTTCAGTAGATAACACTGTATTACATTTCTTTGCAGTGAAATATAGTTTTTTGCAATTTAGTGTAGTATATTTTAGCACAGTAACGTACAGTACAGCGTTGTATATTGCAGTGCTGTATAGTAAAGAATAATACAATGGAACATAAAGTAATACTTTACAAGAAGGTTAGAAGGGTTGTACTTAAATGCATCTTTAAGCCTCACTGAGGCTTTTACGTCTGTGATATTTCGTATTTTGTATTTTGTACTGCGACTGTAGTACTAGTACGAAAACTGTTAATGATCATTGATCTGGGACATGCTGGTACATGTGTTGCCTGGAAGAGCTGAGTTACGGGTGGAAAATTAAGGTGTCATGCTCTTCTGTCTCCAGACCTATCAACTGTCGATGGAAAACATGTAGCCATGAACGCACTGAAAAGTCTTGAGAAAGAACGGTTAGAACATGCTTTTAAATATCTATTGTTAATTGTGGTTTAGAGACAAAACATCGATGTGAAAGAAGTTCAAGTAGGTCACCAGTGGCCAAAATCTTTATTGGGAAGAGGCTGAATCCTGCTTTCGCTAAAGAGAAATATTGTGCCATGTACTTTGAAGTATCCAACTTAATGATGCAAGGTATAAAGACCACTTTAGTCAAAAACGATCTTCAGATTTACAAGGCCTGTAAAGTCTTTTCCTGATTGTTTTGAATCAAAAGCCTCAGGAACAAGAGTTGCAAGAGTTGCAGGATCTTTACCCTGATGAGATTGATTTCTATCTCCTCTCTGCCCAGTTGCAGTTGCTTCAGGGCACAGAAAAGGATGCTTTTGGGCGGAGTAAGGTTTTTGCAGGCTATAGAGATATTGCTACATTTGTCACCAGGGGCGCAATGTCACAGGTTCTGGTGCTGGCAAAACATTTGTTGGTGGTTCCTGTGACATGAGCTACAAAACATTCTCAACACTTAAAAAGAATTAAAAATTATTTGCAATCCACCATGACCAATAATCTGTTAAATCATAGTACGATCATCCAGGTTCATGGGAAAGACGAACTACTAAATATTGATGGTACAATCATCGAAGTTGTTATGAGAATTGAAAAATGCTATGCCAAGATACTTATCTTGAATGATGTAGTAGGTATGTTGTATGAGGTACTGCATTTACAGTAAACATTTCGTGTTATAATGTTTAGGCGCGTTTTGGACATAGGGGAAAGTTTTTGCTTTATGGTGTTATTTCATACTGAACAACAATTTCCACATATTTGCTTTTCGCAAACATATTGGTAAGTCATTTCATAGTGTCGGGAAGTCCAAAGCTAAAGTTGGGCTGGAAACTTTGCAAAGTACCTTACTTCTGGCTAAAGTGGTATTAAATGCAGAGGTAAACGATGAATCTAAGTTTTGGCAGACGTTTTGTCCTCCATTTTTCAAAGACCGACTATGGCCCTGAACTTAGGATATAGCTCAAGAACGTACATTAATGTTTTGCTTATTTTAGTTTTAAGCATATTAACATAATTTAGTCTTAGAAAATTATGGTCCACAATTAAGGTGTTTGGTGCATTTTTTGGATATAATCAGTTTTCCTTAAGATAACAGTACCACGTACGTATCGACTGGAAGGATGGGATTGTAGTTGTCACACTTGAGCTTCAGCGTAGCATATTGTTTATTTTGCATTTGGTGTTTGGAGGGCAATTTTAATAATTGAAGAGTAAGGCTGGTTTATGGAATGAAATTTAGTTTCATACAATGTCTTCATGCCATTTCTATCCAAATGCTGTTTCTGTCATATAAAACTAAAGGAAATATTTATACAGAAAATAATCTATGTTTCGCTTTTGTCGTTTTTGAAAAAGCTTTATGGAGTGCAAAGGGAATAATGAGCTGTAAGGATGCTATATACAGAAGAATAGTTTCTCCAAGATGTATAAAATTGTCAGATATCGAATAAGAATTAACAGCTGTTTCAGAAACAATTTGCCTTATAGGAAAACATATGGGCTCAGTGCTTAGTCAACACGTAAAGAAACTGTATTGTACATCAAGATTAAATGTATTTCAAACTTTGCATTCATCATCAGTTTAAAACTCATAACAAGTAAACCGATACTGCTCAATACAGAATGCTGTTGAAAACAAGAGGTTTTGTAATAATACAAAACAAAAGATAATCAATAAAATACAAAAAGAATAAAACAAAATAACACTCCCAAATGCAATTAAGCTCTGTTACCCACCAATTGTTTCCTCGACTATCAGTACAAATGTGACAATGGAAAAAGACCGATATAATTTTATAACAATCAATAACTCTTTGTTCCTAAACTCGTCTTTTGTGTTTAGTTCTAGTTTTAGATTCTTTAATGTATAAGGATTTTAGAGTGAGCAGATCTCAGTGCTAATTAGAAGAAAATTAGGTCAAAGTTATTTAAGGGTCAAGATTTAAACAAAAAACTAAAGATTAGCAAAAAAATAAATCTGAAGAAGAGTAAAAGTGGAATTTGCAGAAATGTTGTTGGCAGATATTCTATCAATTTCCAATTTTGCAAGCGGATGTAGAAATATCTGGAGTGGATTGAAGAGAGAGCTAGAGTATAAATGTCAATCGTGTACAAGGGAAGATTAATATTATCTCGGCAGGAGCTTGAGAGAGTGTACATGGCATCTTTTTGATGAAGGAGTCAAAGTGAATGAAGTGAGCCTCAAGAGTTCTGCCTTTGTTGACAAAGCAGATCTTTGTTGTTAGCAACTAATGGTTGATCCTAGCAATGCATGCAATCATGCACGCCGGGCGTGAGGTATTTCCAGTTAAAGAACATGATGTCATTTAAGTAGAGTAAAATTTTGTGATTTTGATGAAGTATATGTATAGTGTTAGGATTTGTGATATAGTTTTCGTTAGAAAGTTGAAGAAACAGACACCAAATTAAACAACATGTTGTTGATTGGCGTAACCAATGCAGAATTCTTTTTGGTGGTAGAAGTTTTATCAAAGGATAAGCAAGATAGACATCAAATAAAGCAATCAGTAAAGATCTAAAAGAAGCAAACGTCAATAAGGGATACGTTTACTATAATTTTGCTTCTCTCCATCATTGTTTTGGAGCCGATAAGCTTTGCAACCTTTGCGTCTCTGTGTTGCTGTTATTGTCTTTATCTGAATACAACTCTTCAAAAAGCAGGATTATTTTAGGGGAGAAACCTGCAAGGACACAAAGATCTTTACATGTCAGAGTTGCATTGGCAAACAATAAGCATTAGGCAATGGTATTTTGTTTTCAGTGAGCTAGGCTGTGAACATAAACAGATTGTTCATTTGTATACTTTTTTGTCAGGCGTTACAGTTTGAACATGACTGATGCCCCATCTAAAGAACATTCTGAAAACATGTTGGGTGTGGGCCCGCATCAAATCAACAAATCTGTTGTCACTTGTAAAAGTGATTCTACAGCAATACCTTCGTTGCATTAAAGTATTCTTTAAATGCATAATCCTTTGTATATGTCCTTAATGTAATGAGCAATTGCTCTTCCTTACTGATGTCTCTGGCTTCATCTGTGATTACTCCAAAGTACACATTCTCTGTTATCTCGTCCAAAGCTTTCATGCTTGGATTCAGGAGCAGCATTTACTCTTGCCCTGGAAAGGTAATTGTCTGTCTGTACTTTTACCAAGTTAACTGAAATATATTCAAATTTGTGTCATTCTTACTTCTTATAGCAATTTCTTTCGTCACGATAGTTTTCAAGGTGCAAAGGTGTGATATTAATCCGTTGAATTTTTGTTCTTGCTGTTCTTAATTCTGATTGTCAAGCCGTACTGTAATATTAGGAATTACCTGTCTCCTGTTCTCTTCTTCAACCTCCAAGTGTGGTTTTGAACCAACATGCTCTGCAAAATTTTCAAGTACCTTCTTCCAATTATCAAAGCCTTCTAGGTCATCACTGTAAACAAATGGCGACTATTCTTTCGCTCTGAATGATGTGCAAATGTGTCAAAGAATAGTCTCCTTGCCACGCTGGTACTAAAGCCATTCAAACTGCGGACAGAGAAAAATGATCGAACTTTTTAGTTACTGTCTTCTCTGTATTTGTCATTGAAATGTCACTGTTCTTTAACTCATTGTTATTCAGTGAATTCTTCATTTTCAGTTTCTTGAGGGCAATTGGAAACATGACAAGCCTCATCAACCACATCCTTTGAAACACACGGTTCTGCTTCCTTGCTGAAATTTTCTGTCATGGCTTTTGTCGTCTTTTGAAGAAATTTCCAATGTTCGTCTGTCATTGCTCTTGAGATACCTTTCCAAGCTTTTATTTTCTCTCGATTTCTGCACGATTCAAGTGTGGCATGATGATGATTTGCTTTTAAATGCAACAGGCTGTCAACTTGAATAATCAAGTGTATTATACTCTAGTGGCAGGAAACTTCAGACAATATGCAGCACTAACGAGGTCTATTGACGAGAAAAAAACAGTTAAGAGGCTGAATGCAACGACTAACAAAGTGATAAATTATTGCGGACTTTTATTTTATTAACTGTGAATCCACAACAGAATGTATTGCCAATAAATTGCTTGGAACCTTTTCAAACAGTAAAAAAAACCTAATAAAAACTAACGCAATGAGATCAAGCAAATTATTTGCTATCTGCAAAAATGCCCCATCTCAAAAGGCATTGTTTGCCCCCTTGCCCCCTATGAAGACGGCAAGGGCACACGCCTCCGCCCCAAGCGTAGGCACTTCTAGTCATTAGAACAAGTCCAACTCAAGAAAGAATGTAAATGGACATAAAACCAAATATGATGATGATGATGATGGTAACGATGATGGCAATGTTTCCTGTACTTTTGTCTCCAATAGTCTGTTATGAGAAATGCTTGACTTCTTTCGGTAATGTTGTCTTTTGTTACTACTTCCTTTTACATTCATTTTCAAATAATTCTTTGATTGTCCTCACTAATCATAAGGATGAATTGTCTTGATGACAATTTGCTTGTGACCCATCAGATTCCTGTCTAAGACCAAAATTATCGCGTTTCCTACCCTTCTTTTCCTAGCCTTCTTTATTTTCTGTATTAAAGGTGTAATGTGCTTGGAATTAGATAGGATACTCCCTAACCACCTTTCTTTTGGCAGAACAATGCCATGTCACATCTGATATGAATATATAATCAGTAATAAGTTACTTTTTGTAAGTTCCAAACTGCAGCTGAAAACCTATGCAGAGTAACTATACTTTATTACTATACAATGTTATTGTCAAATCGTCAAAGTAGTTTACAAGGCACACCATCTTCTACATTTTATAGCGACGTCATATCTGCACCTTGATTGTTCAGGTTAATGCCCAGGCGTAGTTAGTCCTTCCAATCTGCTTATAAGGACTTGGGTTGAGTGTGAGTTTGCTATTACTTCTTTTACGTTAACATTTGTAAGCTTGTACGTCCTACTCAGTTTTACGATCTAAGTTTTGAAACATCTATTTTTTATTATTAACCTCTAGTTTTTGTAATATAATAATTCTATAATATAAAGCGACTTTCTTGACTTTAGCAGCTATTAAAGTCTCGTATAACAAGTCAACCTTGACCATCCATGTTTATTTTCAAGATTGTCAGTAAGGTAGACTTGCAATACGACGCTAAACAACCCTGTCACAACACCCTTATGTTGATCACGTCCACTGACCTTAACATTCAGATTGTTCATTATGTCGACTACGTTATACAAAAGGCTCTTCTTAATGAAAGCTTGCAGCTGTTGGTAAAATTTTATTGTCTTTCATTTACCTTTTTTCTTACATTGTAGATTTTGATGCTACGATAGTTAAATTTTGCAGCTACACTGTCCTCGTTGAAAATGCTGCATTCTGTAAGACTCATCATTGTCTTTGACTAGACTAACAATACTGTGCGCTATGGTGTCTATTTTGCTACACCAAGAAGATTTGATAATTTTTCCATTGTACTTAATGCTATTGATTCTGCAAATTATCGTTTGAGCAACTCTGCTTGCTACTTCTGAACTCATTTTTGTGCTAAGCTAAAAAAATTCTCTCTTTCCCTTAAAAATTTGTCTGCCACGTCCAATCTGACCATGTTTTTGTTTTAATTCTTTCAAAATTTATTCATAAACGTTTTTTTGCTACTTACCCTCTTAACATGGCTGTTGCCTATTTTTTGAATAATTCTGCTAATTCGCTTCTACATTCTTCTGGAGTTTCTTTTCAACATTTCTCTGTATTGATCAAGGTCTCTGTGTTGTTTATTTCAAAGCCCATCTCTGCACAATGCTCTCTCGGATCTTCAATCTACGTAATCTCTTTCTTTCATTTTGCTACCAGAGTGGTGCCATCAGCATACTAAATGCTCCATACTGCTCTGCCTCCTACAAAGTTTTTAAGACGATTAGTGATTTAATTTCCACTTCCTCAAAATAATTCTATTGACAACATTAAAGTCTCAGTACAAGATTAGGTGTCCTTGTATAATTTCCTGTACAAACGTAGAATAGACTGTCAGTCTAACTTGCACCCTTACAGCACCAGTTACTTTGTCTGATAATTTCCTAGAAACATCAGCACTTTGAGACATTAAAACGCTTGATGAGCATATTACGCTCATTTATGACTTCTTCCTCGACATTCTAAGAAAATATTTTATAGATGGAACTTTCACATCTGGTTATTCTTTTTGAAGATGGAAAATTTACCATTAATCGTAAAATGCCATGCTGTCACCAAGCTTTCCTTCTTTAAATAAAGTAACTTTTTTCAAGTTGCTTTTGTTGCATATAGAAGTCGACAGGGTGCTCTTGGCCTACGAACAGAAGTAGAGTTATGATTATGACCACCGTGACATCGAACTCCGGTCTCGCGAATGCAAATCTGACGCCTTTCCAGCCGAGCTTAACTACATAGCTTCAACTGTGCCTATAATATATACCATAAATTAATTAAGGAAACGTTACCAAACAGGGAATAAGTTGCAGCGACACACTCTGATATTAAGTAGCCGTGAAATATCTTTCTAGACAAATTATTTAGAAATTAATATTTATCTCAGTTTGATCTAATCTGATCTTTGCGTAGACAAACTGCCGGTAAGCAAAACAGCCTGAAAGAATATATAGCGTTGTCTTTTCATATTTACAAACAAATCGTGTATAGAATGCCATTAAAGTAAACAAAGCAGTCAATGAACTTGATGAGGGGTATTTGTAAGTCATTAGATATCGGCTAAGAATAAATGGCTGTATTTTTCACTTTTTTAACTCAATCTCATTTCAACACCTGTCATATTCCAAATTCACGAAAAATGCCACCTCTTGTTTCTTTTGAACTTACGAAAATAAGTTTTTACAATTGCTAGTAACCAATGGCATTAATCAAAGCAAGCCGTATTTCGGCATCTTTTGAGGGAGCAATCATAGTGATAAAGGTTTCTTGTATTGCAAGGTACGATAGTAAAAAGAATAAAAACATGCGTATGGATAAACTTAAACAAAACGATTTTGGTTAAAATACCTAGCAGAAAATATTGATAAAATGCAGTAGAACTTGTTGTCGCAGAGATAACATGGAAAGCTTCGGCAATTACTTTTAAATTCAAAAGAATGTTCAAAAACGTGTACAATTGCTAGGTTTTAGAAGAATATCAAGCAGGCAAGGTTACGTACGTAAGATTGGTTATATCATTGGCCACGTTTCCATCCTACCACACGTCTAGGGGCTCAGCTTGGCAAGTGACAGTACCTCTACTGTCCCCCCGCTACTGTGAAGTTACTGGGCAGCAGCAATGGATGGGTATCGCTAGCGAAAGATCACTTTTCTTGGGACAATGACAGAAACTCCAAACTCCAACTCCTAGAAACTTCTAGAGAGATAAACTACGGCAATGGGCGTACTGTGTCTACTTTGAGAGGCAATTAGTTAATAAGAGGCTACTAGACGAAAATTAGATCTTGAAATATGAGAAGTTTACTGAAAGACGGCGGGAAGGAACCATCACTGTAAGGATTAAAGCAAGCCTGTTTGTAACCCAAGTTTATGCAAAGGCAGCAGACAGTGCTGATAATGACGAGTTGGTCTGGTATAAAGACACAAAAAATGCAATAAACGGAATAAACAAGTAGAATGGCACAAGAATCATCATGGATAATTTTAATGTAAAGGTTGGTTCTGGAATGGAGGGAAAAATTGTGGGACAATTTGGCTTAGGCATAAGAATGAGCGAGGACAGGAGTTACTCAATCTGTGTAATAAGGAAATGTATTTTGCACTGAATGCCTGGTCGAACAGAGCAAATACGTACTTGAACATCACCTGATGGCAATGTCAGACAATAAGATAGAGTACATACGTAATCAATAGCAGTAGAGAAATAGAGTTAGATTATGTGAAGTTAGATCACCTGCAGCAGACCCTAGTAGTGATTATCGTCTTGTGTCGGTCAGATATAGCAGTGAAGCCAAAGACAATCAAAAATAGGGAAAAAATTCCATGTATAAATTAGACTTTAAGTAGTTTCCAAACTTTAACAAATTTCTTTGTTTGCTCCGAGAAATTGATAACTTTCAAGAAACTGCTTCTTTAATAAAACACTCTGTTAGTTCCTAGTCTGCGACAAATCACTACCATTTCAAATACCTGTACGGGAAATAGTAGGACTGCACTAATTATTCTGTTCGTTCTGCATTCGGCCAAAACAGAAGACTGAAAATTGTATTCGTATTCAGCCGAATAGTCAGCCAGTAGGTATTTATAAACAAGTAGTGGTGGATTGGGATTCAGAACATACAACAGATGTCAGATATTCACGTATTTTAGATGAAATGCTATTGTTTTTATTCACTTGTTTGCTAAAATAGACTCTACCAGAAAACAAGACCAGTCATATTTGGACATGATTGCATACAAGATTTATTTTCTTCCTTTTTTCCCTGTAGCTTGTTTCTTTCAAGGGAAATTACTATTAACCTTTAATTAGAGCTTTATGACAGTAATCACTATATTATTTCTTGTAGTCTCTCAACTTGGGCAATCAAATGAGAGGAAATGTTCCTACTGAATCAAGATATCCCAACATAGCTATACCACATCGTGGTGTATTTCTATAATCTGCATTGGATTTAAGGAAACCAGTAGACCATTTGCTCATGTTAATAGGCGCAAATCCATCGATTTCAATTCCCCTAGGCAAAAAAAAATAGAGCAGACAGATTAATTTATTCTCCTCCTATTTGTCATTAACGTTATACTTTAATAAATGGTTTGGGTTTGATAAGATCTTTGAAATGATTTGATGTATTAAATGTAATCAGTCTTGAGGTCTGTCGGTATGACTTTTTCTACTTTCTCAACTTAAGAACTCATAGCATATTGAAGTCAAGTTTGCATTTTTTATGACTTTCTCTCTAATTACACCCTCCGATTTAAATCCCAATTACTTATCATTCATAGGCAAAAGACCACAGGGAAAATACTAAGCTTATCAAAAAACATATTGGATTGTTTAATTTTGTCAAATATCTGAATATGGACAAATCAGAGCTATTTTTGCTGATTCAAAGGAGCAAAAGGAATAATCAAAAGTCGAGACCATCGGAATTTAAGAATTTTAAGTAAGAATGAAATAAACAACCTTAAGGCGTCGTCAATGTTTTCAAAAGTATTTTAACTTGAAAGGAAGCGAGCCTGTGAAATTAAGAGATATAAGCACTACAGCTGCAAGCCAGAAGCAGGATTTTCAACGGCTTGCAGTTTATCACTCGCTTGTCTTGATTGTTTTGCTATCATTCAATATTAATAAGTCTAGAAAAATGTTCCTTTTCCTACATTTATATACTGAAAGGATGCATGACCATCTTAAAATTTTAAAAAGAATTTCCAGAAGCAAGTCATGAGATTTCTACAAAATGTTTATCTCTTTCTAGTGCTCTGTCTTCGTGACATCCATAACCTCTATGTCACGTTATTCTTTGCTCTTCCTAACATGTTGGTATACCCATTTTTTTAGACCACTCAGCTATTCCAATCTTTTCTTAGCTCTAGCGCGTTTACCATGAAATAATTACCTCTTTCAACAGCCCCTTACCACATGCTCAATCCATCACATTTTAGTCCAAATAATGAATGACATTAGTTGTCTGTTCTGTACTCGCGATCACTCTTGCTGATGCTGAACATAGAATGTTTATCACTATTCAATCGCTATTAATGTTATGATTATGAAACACGTCTGGACCTTTAAATGCTTTGAGTGTAAGAACACAAAAGGAATGTCTAATTTGTGGCGTTATATGAATGAATTTCCAATCTGTAGTTCCTAGTCCCCTAGCCAATTCAAAATTCTTGCACGTATATTACAAATGTCAAGTATAGAATCTTTTAAACAACTATGAGTCACATTTGTGGATATTAAACTGTTGATTCTAAATAATTCAACTTTAGAGGCATATTTTTGAGCTGCCGGATACCTGCCATGCTGAGTTCGTAGCCGCAGTCTGGGCATGAAATCCATCACAAGAAAACTCAAGTACAGTAGTTCATGATTCGAAATAACTTTGAATTAAATGATAATTTTCCTCAAATATTGATGTAACATCTTGTTAAACATTCATAAGTAGGAAATATTTTCATACGTTTTTCTAGCACACAATTGAAACTTTATGGACAATATATGTCATTGTACAGGTTTTCTTTAAATAGACAATTTAAGCTGTTTTTACCACTGCTGGACTCTGAGGATAACTAGGGCAAAAGATGCTTTTTGCTGCATATAAAAGTCTTAATGTATTGCATGTTGCTTAGGAACCGTCACAAAATCAGAGTCATACCCAGGCCTCTCGCTCAGTATCCTTTGCTACGTTCTTGTCCGGTCTTGCCATTTGACTCTTTCTTTATGTCTTAGACACTGCTGACCAAATGCATAAGATTGTTCGCTTTTTTTCTTCTTAAATGCCAAGATTCCAAACCATACGTTTGGACAGATACTACGGAGGCATATACATTCGCATATTTACCTGTAACAGATATGCGATAAAACACAACTAACAATTATGTTACCTTGCTTTCAATTGCAATATTTGTAATTTATATAACGGGATCGCCATTACAATGCCTTATTTGACTGGAGTTAAAAAGAGGTTACCACTAAAATATCTGATGACCTCACCTCCACGTCATTTACAATTTGGGGGAAAGTTTCCACCCACAAGTTTTATTTCAACTACTTCGTTTTATAGTTTTAGAACTTTAATGTCTTTTGACACCTTGTTAGTAGGTGGCAGTAATTCTAACAGACCTATTAAACCGAAGAATGCATTACTGATTCTGGAAATGCGCTGTTACTTTTTAGCATTAGGGATAATGGGCATATCAATAAAGACTTTCAGCACCTTAACAAAATCAGTAAGATTTTTGATGATACGAAACGCCTGTGCAGTTTACACCTTCGGGAAATCTGTTGAGAAGTGCTGTACGCAAAAGACTAGACGTACTCTAAATGAACGAATCGACTTGCTTCAGCAGCACTTGTAAACTTCAGTGTATTCATTACACATTACAAAACTTAAAAACCAGTGTTTACTATTTTACCTACCCCCTCGTTTATTGTTGAACTCTTTTTCTACTCAAAATTTAAATTCAAATTTAAAGCAATTTCTTCCCTCCCATTTATCCTAATTCTTTTAGCATAAGAAATATAAGTGATATTTATAATGGTAATTTAAAGATCAATACAAGACATACAATGCGATACCGACTGGAAGGTATATTTATGCGGGAGATTTTATACTCAGTTTAAAAGGCTTGATATCAAGAAGACGTTCACATGTTGTAAAGTATGTTCCTGTAGCTAAAATTACACTGATATCAAATCTCTTCAACAGCTAACTCTGGTTTCTAAATTTGACCTAATATCGGCATTCGTTTCATTGTACTTCAGGTCTTTGCAGAGGTATTGACTGTGACTATCATAGCGTATGCAAAGATGCACGAGGAATTCCATACTGCGCATGCCCAGAGGACTGTCCAAAGACACGTGATCCTGTTTGTGGTTCTAATGGTAGAACATACCTTAACGCTTGTTCACTCAAAGTGGATTCCTGCAAAAAGAAAAAAATCATTAACATTACAAGGCATGGACCATGCGGTAAGTTATTACTTGTCTACGAAATCAATCTTTTTGATGAATTGTCCACCTGAAGTGACTGTTACATATTTACTCGGGCTCAACTCTCCCAATGAAAGTATTTATGCATCATTCCATATTCTTGTGATGTGATTTGTTGGATACAAATACTTTTTTTCTGTTGACTTTTTGCTCTCGCTGTTGACAACAATCCAAGGTAAGTTTCCTGTTATCATGCTCGTGAAGTCAAAGACTGCAAACAGCACCCTCATTATTGTGTGTTCATTACTTGCAAAGAAATCACAAGAACTTTGCATTATAACTTACGCCGAAGCAAAATGTGCATTTCTGTTCGTTCGTTTCTTCGTCCACAAAGATGTCAAACATCATATACAAATTACAAGGAAATCTAAGAAAATGTCGCCGGGATAAATTGACTAGATTGTAGTATTGATCTATGGCATACTTTATACATAAAGAACCTGTTAAGTTATACTTTGTTATTCACTAGAGGATTACTCACTTAAAGGTTGTCATTAACACAGAAATGCACTTAAATGTAATCTTATCCAAGGTATTGCCTGCATTTTCGATGTTCTACTGTCATTGAGTACGAGGTTTGAAAACGAGGTTAATTCAGTAGTCATTTTGAAAAGCGCCCAAAGAGATCATAATATCCCTAGTTTACGGTTAAATTGGATAAATGCATGTATGAGTCTGTCCGCAAAACTCAAATTCCCCTCTGAAAACATATCGTCGTCATGGAAACATCTTACTGTAGTAATCAGTTCCCTACGTGACTGAGGTAAAATTGTCAGGACTCATAATATTACATGCCACTTTCATATAGGGAAGGTAAAGGTTACTACATTTAGGCTTTACAGCAGGCTGATGGTGCATCTACGTTACTTCCCTTTTACAAGACAAGAAAGTAGTTGCACTAGAACACTTCATTCAATTCCTAGGATACAAAGGGAATAACACAGAATAAAGTCTATAATCTGTTTATTTTTCACTTTTATGGGTAGCTTCGAATTCTCCCCTGTGTGTATATAAATTGGTATATGATGCAAGGGAATTTTCCTCTGCTTTAGAACAACGTATTACAAGAATTACTTTAATATGAAGTCAAGTAGTTACTGCATTACTAAGGGCTCAGATTTTAATCTTTCAAGATTTAATGAAGCCCATGCTAAACGTTATGGTTCTCTAATGCATGCTGCAAAATTGCTTTTTGTGCTGACCAAGGAACCGAAATCATTTTGTCAATCAATGTTTAGTTTTCTTGATTGATTCCCAATGTAATACAGAGAAGTCATTCCATCCTGCTTCTACAAAACAAATGCGCTGATAGTTACGTTATGTTAATAGCTTATAGCTAGCCCCGAATTCTTTCCAAATAAAGTCTCTATTTACTTTCCATGTCCACGGGGAATGCTAGTGATCATTGGTCTTCACTACACTTGTTCGTCAACATTCTCATAAACTCTGATGTTCGTTTCCCTGTTAGCATTCATAAGGAGATAACACGGTCTTTTTTTGGCCGGTGTCTCATGTTAACTACAATAATAGTCTTTTAAGACCGTCCTTCTTGACCATATGACCCGATAATCGCAGTTGTGTGTCTCTGATTGATCCCAGCAGGGTTCTCTAGTATACTAGCCGGGCAAGGACCTCATTATTATATATATGTTCTGGTCTGGAGATACGCAGCATTCTACAGAAAAAACACATTTCATTTGCCTCAAGTCATCTTTATGATGTTTTTGAGATGGTCCAACATAAAAGTTCAGAACTTTTTGCCGTTTTCTATATTACGCTTACCTAGCCTTAACTTAGCCGAATTTTGTCAAAACTTCCAAGTGTATTGTATTGCTTCTTAAAAATCATACATCACCTTTAAGGTGGTCTGCGTGCTGAGATTCCAATGACCTCTTTTAACACATCTTACACTACCTGACTATTTAGAAAGAGGATATTATCTCTGGGGGAACTTTCAATTAAATCACCCATGATCTTTTGCAATTTAGATCGTGACAATCTAGAATTTGCATTAGATTAAGCTTTGCAATTACATAATTTGACTTTCAGATGGGATTTCAATGACTTAACATCAGTTATTACGTCTGCCATGAATGATATGTATTTGCGGTCTTTGTCCATCTGTCTGTCTGTTTGTTTGTTTGCTTGTCTGTCCCGATTTTTTACAGTTTATTCTTTTCTAACTGGCTTGACTTAATGCAATGCATGATTATTTGGATAAAATCCCGGATTCAGGATCACTTTGAAAATTCAATTGATTACAGCAAGTGCGGAAACCCTCGTGGGAAACTACTATGACATCTATTAGTAAAGCTAAATTGACTATTCAGAAATTTGAAATGCCGCCTGACGCCATTGCTTTGTGGGGGGTTACGCTCTCCGTTTTTTCCCAGTCATCTCCGCCAAAGATATGTTTTCATCGAGGTCTGTTTGTTGGTTTGTTGATTTGTTGGTTAACAAATTAACTCAAAACTTTGTGAATCTTTCTTCTGTAAACTTTTACATAGTGTCAGTATTCTGACTGGATCAAGCTGAGCTTTTTAGTGATGATCGGGATCAAATCCTAGATTTTACATCATTTTAAAAGTTTTGGCAATGATATCTTCATATAGCTACAACTAGAACAGAAATTCTCGTACGGAACACGAAGTTGCCAATACACCTCCGAGTGCGACTTGTTTTGATAATGTAAGAACAGACACCCATGAAAGAGATACGAAAATCTAAAGCTGGACAGGATTTTTTGAGAGACCAACGATCAGATCTCGAGTATCTCACTCAAACTGTTGCATGAGAAAAACATTCACTGATGAGTTGACTAATGAACAAAAGTGAATACTTTAATTAGTTCCTCCGGACCGGAGTTCTGGCAGAATAAAGTGCTGTAATAGTTTAACTTTTATGTCAAATTAGCTGTATACTAGTACCATTTTGAATCAATGTAACAGAATTGTATAGTTGTTTTTTTCTTGATTTACATTTAAATCAACAAAGAATTTTGGTTTCTACATAAATGTAGTAGAATTAAATGCACGTTGAGACATGGCAGCAATGATGAAACAGGCTACTCCCTCGTTGGTCAAAGACCTTATTCGTCCACATACCGTAATTTAACAAATGAAAGCAAGCCACTTTGAAGAAGATGAGATTTATCATTAGATCCTAGATCTGAAGATGAACTTGAACTGGTATCCGTTGATTCTGACAAGAAAAGTTTCGGTCCCTTCAAAAAACGTCATATTTCAAATGTTAGGATTGTTTTATACCTCCCAAAAGGTTAAACTTTTTCAACTTTTGGATTCATTTCTATTGTCTAACTTCATAACACTACTGTCGAGTTATGGAAAGTAAAAATGGAACACATTAGCAGCTAGATTTGGTAAGACGGATGCTTTATTTCTCAGTGTTTAAAGCAGCTATTTTTCTCAAGGACTTCTCATGTGAAAGACAATCTAGGAAGTTGTAGATACTTAACTGATAAAATAGTGGTTTTTGCAATAAGTAAATATCTGTTTTAAAAATGCAGTCTTTCATAACTTTGTTTGATTCTCACTTACAAGTCTCTTAAACATTTTATTGCTTTAGACCGTAATTATTGTCAATGTCTACCTTTTGAGGCCAAATTGTTGCCTTAATCTAACACGTTTGTAAAAAGTTAATAATTTTCAAATAAAGTAATACAGACATTTCAACTCCAGCATAGCCTTACTTTCAAGCAGAATTGAAACAGCAATTGTCTTACAATTGTACCATTTGTGATTACTTAAGAATTTTAAGTGAAGCTTCAATATTAGGTGTGCAAATGGCACAAAACATTGACCCACTACTCAGTTATTGCAATTATTCACTTAAGATGTTTCCTTAACATCTTAAATGCCAGTACATTACCACAGTAAGTAGTCCGAGCACGGAAGCAAAACTCTAACTTAGTTTATAGTACAGTTTGGAATAGATATTCATAATTCAAGACGTCGCCTTGAAAATCTGCAACATTGCGCTAAAATCATACTTAAAAGCTTTTTTCGTCTGACACTCTTCAGAGTATGAAACGGAAAGTATATGTATATGTCAACATATTTATGCGAAACATGTAGCAAAACTAGCCAATCCTAGATAAGAAAGTAAACAGAGAAAGAGAAAATGAAGAAACAAAATATTATTGGAAGAACTCTTTCTTCCTACAGAGTTCTAATGTAGACAGACTCCAATACACTTTTAAGTATTTTAGCGCAATGTCGCAAATGTTTA
>JANTCA010031691.1:2829-21344 GCA_024741275.1 Chironex yamaguchii | reverse complement strand
AATGCTCCCGTATATTGTTAACTGGTCAAACAATGCTCCCGTATATTGTTAACTGGTCAAACAATGCTCCCGTATATTGTTAACTGGTCAAACAATGCTCCCGTATATTGTTATTCCGTGACGCAGTCAACATAGCACGACATTCAAAATTCACCTATGAGCAACAACCTCCCGGTAGCTCAGTTGTCAAAAAACTATGAAATAAAATATATTTGTAACTTTACCGCCTTTTTTGGAGATAACAATCCATCCGCGAATTTTCGATACACAAAGCCTTTGTCATGCGATAGAATGCGGAGTACGTTTTACAGAGAGGAAAGGAGGACTGGGGCCGAGGGAGCAAATGAGAAAACAATTAGAACAGAGACAAAGGACAACAACAAAGGCAGAAAGAGTTAGGATAAAGGAAATATGCTTATGGATAGGAAAAGTTAGAAATCATAGAGAAAGGAAACGGGTGTGTATACAGTAGTTAATGGTATAAGTGTAAGTCTACTCCGTGAGTGTAAAGGTCTTCAAATTCCAACTAAAATTGCAACGTTGTAACTATGTCACAATTTTGTGACCCTTCAGTTATGACGATATGATTTATGTGAAAATGAAGGTTAAGTTAAAGATACTCTGAGCAACAAACCTTATATCCAGGGTGGGGACTGAACCTACAACCTTGTGCCTTCCGAGAACAATTCTCTGACCACCGAGCTACCGGGACGTTGTTGCCCAGAGATAAATGTTGGATGTCATGATTTGATGACTGCGTTACTGCAGTTGTTCCACTCTGTGTTGCAAATTCAAATAACATGGGTTGGTTTGGTGTTTGGTCCTCATCTGTCCCTAATTTGTCGAGAAAAGGACGTAGAGCATGCAAAAATAAACAGGATCCAATTAGCCCACAGCAACAATATTGCGCATTCGTTTGAAGGAAGAACTGTTGTAGCCTTTGAAAAAGCAAGACATGCACGATTTGTGAAAATTCTAGGAAAGAAAGACAGGGCTCATGCCGAAAGTGAAGGTGGCAAGTACGACGCAGAGACCAAAATTATTGTAAACCTGATTCTAAAAGTAATTTCATAGTTTTTCAATTGTCTTGAGTTTTAATTCGTATCCTACTCTTATTTATGTCTGAGGTTTGAAGAAGGGAAAAATGAAAACGTTTCCAAAAATCGACCATCTGAACTTTCCAAATATTCAAGTCTATAGTGCAACACTTCATACACTTGTTTTAATCCCTACGACGCCACATATGCTTTGCAAAATAGATGAATGATACAACGAATTCAGCTCTTGAACAGCACCATCAAAGGTCATATATATTGCTTTTTAACGAAACTAAAATATTTTTTTCTGGTCATTAGGAAAACTGAGATAACTGGGATAAGTAAAGATAGTTGAAGGTCTAACACAAATATAAGCCGTGTTCTTTCAATGATACCTCTACATGTCGTGGTCCATTAAATAACTGTTAAAAAAATAAAAAAATTCCTCCGCACACCATTTTGGGTGTTTAGGGCGGTGCTATCTCCGCTTCCTTAGACTTTGGGCCACACATCTGTGCAAACACAGTAAATACTACAGTAAACGGCTGGCCCACTGATAGCACCGTGTATTCAACTTTCATAATTTATCCCATTAGTGCTGAGTACTAAGCTGGGAGGTAATATGTACCATTTTTTAAGTCTGGAATGACCCGGTCGTGGATTCGTAAGCACAACCTTACGCACGCAGAGCGAGCACTCTGCCATTGAGCTACTGCTGCGGTAAATAACAGTTACTACCAGTTACTAAATTTGCAGCAGTGTATTTCTGAAATAACACAGAAATTATATCATTACACATGTTGAATCCAGAACAAAGCAGCAAATGTCATGTTCCGAATCGTTGATGTCAAGTTTTGTTTGTGTTGATGCACAGTGAGAGCTCAGTACTCATTTCCATCGCCTGTCTTAAAGAGAAAAAGAAATCCGTCGTATAGCGCGTTGTCGTTTTGCATGGTCTGTGCTTCATCCAGGACAATCAAAAAGTAATAGCTTAGTTGGAAAGAGGGTTGATATATCAGCAATACTTGCTTATGCCCCTCACTTTTTGACCCTATGTTGCTAAAAAGATTAAGGCCGTTTTGACGACCAAAACAGGATCGATCAAAAGCACAATTTGCAGTTGTTTGCATGGGATTGATCCCAATGTATTATGCGTTTACACGGGATAGGCTCCAGATAGGACTGCACTGTTTCCAGGTTTTTTAAGGAATGCGCATGCCTCGTTTGCTGTCCGTGTCAAGTTGTGTTCGACCTCATCTTCTAGCCCGTTCACAAGATGCGGGATCAAATTCAAACTGGAACGCTCTCCGATGCGAAACCAAATTAGTATGGATAACAGATCGATCGTAAGGATTTTCGTATAAAAGAAGGATTAATCTGTGCCAATTTAAGATCGATCTCGTGTAAATGAGGACTAAATCCACCTACACCATACACGAAACATCGGTAAATAGCCCGTCTGCCGTTTGAATTAGCAAAGGTGAAGGGTCTTAACTGATCCCTTCAAAGTTGTCGTAATACTGACGATGATACAGACGATCATCCCTTTGTTTGGTTGGCTAGCTGCCGGGTTTATTTGCTTACCGTGAAGGATCTATGACTGCCATTCCTACATTAAAAACTAATGGTCAATTTCTTAATCCCAACTATTACAACAAAACAATCTTAACAAAACTTTCCTTAACCGTTTCTATTGTATTATCTCTTTATCCTCCAGCTCAAATGTGAAGGCAAGAGTGCTTTCCAAACCCCTCAGAGAAATTGAACCGTAATCCTTACTCGTAAGTCTGTTCTTACATCCTGACAAAGTTGACATAAAATAAAGTGATTGAGAAGAAAAAATGGCTTTCATGAAAAGAATATGTCACTAAAGCATTGTCAACAACAAGATTGGAAAGACTTTGCACTGAATTTATCAAACGTAGACAGAACATAGAAATAGAACCAGTGCAAATATTTTCATATACTTAAAGTATTTTTAAATAGTGCTCTACATGATTGACATGGAGATGATAAGTTACTTATTAAATGCCTGGAGTGTCTCTAGAATCCACTGCGTGACGTAGAATATTTTTAAAACGTCTCAAATTGCAGCGTTGCTTGTACTCCTTAAAAGTAACTCTAATACAGTTCAATTAGCATGAAGAACAATCGTTTCGATGCAAAGTGTGTTTTGGTCAGGCATATGGAGATGAATTTGAACAACCGATTTGTGGTTAATTTTTTTTAGTAAAAATCTGCTAGAAAATTTGCGACTTTTCGCTAAAAACATACTTAAAAGCTTTTTTCGTCTGACACTCTTCAGAGTATGAATCGTCAGAAAGGAAAGCATATGGCAAACTTTTTATACGAAACGTGAATCGAAACTATATTTCTTTCTATTCTTCAATTCTTAAAGTTTTCTCGTTAAATAAAATCAACGGAGACGATTTCGTAACTTAACCTTATCTAGAAAATCGAGTTACAAACAGTCAAAGTGCGTACGTTTGCACTTATCGAAACCCTCTCCCCCATGTAAGCACCTGAACACTTTTGGTCTGACCCCCTCCCCCTAACTAAGTACGTACTTTATGGATGGCCCCTTTTGCTCTTTTTTCATTTAAATTCAGTCAAGGAAGTCTACTCTGGGCTGGGCTTTACCAAGACGTTTCCACACACTGTCAACCCAAACAAAAAATGACTGCTTGTTTTAACTAAATCGCACCCACAAATAAAATTCATACAATTTGACTTACTTATCCATGACAGATTACTTATTTTTACGCGACCACCCCTCTCTTAACTCCAGACAGTCTTTTATCACTTTAGTTCTTTTCTGACCATAAACACTTGGGCCTTTCTCTTTTTGTTTTTGGTTTACTCTTTGTTGGTGGTGTTCTTTGTTTTTGCTTGTTTGTTTGTTTTATACCCCACATTGTTGTGCTTTCCCACATTCTTGTTTTCCCTAAAAAATTTGTTATTCTTCTTTATCGTATTCTGTCAATATAAATACTTCTACAACTCATTGTAACACCAATTTCAGATGATGAAAAAAAATTCTGTTGATGAAGAATGGAATGTCTTCAGAACGTCAAGAAATGATTATCGCCTTTTTATTGGAGTGTTCTCCTCGTCATGTACAATATGTTTATCGTCGCAGTACTTGTACTTAACTTCATACAAATAACAGACCCCAAACGGAGGGTATCTAGGCCAAATTTGCTGACAAACTGGTAGAATTTTCCAATTAACTGTGTGTATGATCCTTTAATTGCCAACAACTTGTTGTTGTTATAAGCAATAGTGATTTCTGTAATCTATTTCAAAGCAGAGCCCTTGATAGGCATCACATTTACTAGGTTCATGTAACCAAACATGAAGAATGGAAAAAATATACGAGAACTCCTACTGACATGAAGAACAAGTTCCATTTGCTTTTATTCTGGAACATATTTGCAACTTTGTAAAAATGGATTTCTATTGTTTGACATCAGACATTGATTACTTACTTACTTACTTATGTTGTTGTTGTTTGCTATCTAAGAAAATACGATGGCCAAGTCAAGAACAATTACTGTATCCACCCTTGTATAGATATCCGATAGATTGACATGAACGTTCTATGGTATACAATAAGTATGGTAACTCAATTTCATTCCTTCGTTTCAAGATATACATTATTAAAATAGGGCTGATCTGCTTCAATGGAGAACTAATTAGCACTACCGGGTAACCCTGTTCGCAGTTATCAGCTCTAAGTCACTACATCTCAATTTATTTACAATATGAAACTGAAATATTACTTGTCAAGGCAATATCTTTATCTCTTTTCGTAATTCTGAACTTCCGAAGATATTTTCCCTCATCACTTTGTCCAACTGACTAAGAGCAGATTCAGCATGGTTTTTTGTCACCTCGTCTGGATCAACCATGGCAACTCGCTTCAGCAGCCGATATAAATCTCGTAAGACACTTTGCAATGCCTGTGAACAGAAGCAATTACCATTGGGTAAGGCAAACAAGGTAAGCAACAAAACATATAGTGCCAATTCTTCCAATTTAATGCACACTGACGCTGCTACCACTTTTCTTGCAATAATGCAAAATCGATCAGGCTAGACTTTTGTCTTGCAAAAACAGTATGGACCAAGCAGTAAATGTTGTTTCTCGCAGCGTGTTTCTAACCCCTCGTGTACCTTACAATACAAACTTGATGATATACACTAGCTAACATCTTTATCAAGAAAAACTGCGAAAATGGGTGCTTTTGGAAAATAATTTTCGGTAATAAATGAGCATCCAATTCAGGCCACAATAATTTGTGTATATCATCAAGTTCGTATGTTAAAGTTGCCACTTAAGTTCTTCTAATACATTTAAGACCCCTGAAACAATATAATAGCTTCATAACTAATATAAAAGGTTCATAACTGATATAAATTAGCAAGAACTGAAGAGTAGCGGATACATAACACGACTCGAATGTAGGATTATTTCTACACTGCTTTTCCCTTCGCCACAAAATTGGACCAACTGCAACAAAATCCATAGTATAACAACAAATGAACTCATAAAATGTAACGAATACCTCCCAAACGTCTTTTCCAAGACCTTCAAGCAGTTGTTGTATGACGAGAATGGCAGCTCGTCTAACCTCATTTTCAGTATCCGTTAAAACAATCGACGAAACGCAAGAAAAAATCTAGATGGGATTAATAAGACGAAATGATGAATAAATACATTGTATGACAGTATAAATCAGAGGGCGCAAATGAAGGGGGTGTGAGGTGTTGGTGTTACCCTCAATAATTTCACTACCCAGTCTCAGTCACAATTTGGTAGCAATAACGGACTGAATAGATCTGGAGCATGCTGTTACGAAACGTACAAAGCTGCCAACAAGTGGACGGTTAATCAGACTTTGAGAAATTAACGAAATTAGTTCAAGCGCATTATATATTAGATTACTTTTCACAAAGATGTAACACTCTTATGATTTATTGGCCATGCCATCTGGCACTTTTACCTACATCTACATTTACACTCTCAGCTACATTCATTATGAAAATAGGAAAAGGAGCTAAGGCGATGTAAGTAACTACTCGCTCGAAGACAATCTGTTCTTTAGGGCCAGATGCCCAACTTGTACTCACTAAGTACACATGGGGTTTATATTTTTTGGTCTATGACTGTGTCTCTGTATGAGCAACCTTGCATGCCTTCAGAACTAATTAGGCGAGCTTTTGAATGGTCGCAACTAATGGATGGGAACCACGACCCTGTGCTTCACGACACAACAACTCAGCCAGTACTGCTGAAAGTTATATATCAAATTTAAGATTGAATACTAAAAAAACTGTCATAACGACAGGGTTTCAAGGCGATTAGATAAGTTAACACCACTTGCATGAAACAGGGAGCAATACGATACAATATATACAAGTCTTCTGATCGTTAGTTATCTATTGCCTGATATCTCCAAGAGAAAAAGAGGAAAAGAGTTGTCGATGTTCCTTGCTGCTTCATGTCACTTTTATATCCAATTTGTTTATACTAAGAGCAATTTATATAGTATTAAATATCTGATCAAGTCAACTTGACACTGGTCACAGTAAGCTTGTGCAACTATGTCAGGCAGACAACAACATAATCCATAGACAACATACAGTGTCAAGTTGTGTGACTTACCAAAGCTCTGTATATTATTTTAAAACCTTTTAAACCATAGCTCTGTGTCAGTTTAGTGTAAGACTGGTAAAAGCTAATCTTCTTTGGTATTCCATGCTACAGAAAGCTATAAACTGTATTTACCACGTATTACAATTTCAGGACATAAACTGGCTCCATACTTTAGCTTATGAAGCCTATTACCGCAAAAGATTCCCTACGCCATTACAATGCGTTCTGAGTATCAAAAGATAATAGATGTGGCGTCCACCAAAACAGGATAAAACGTACAAGTTCTCAACGACTAGTAACCGAGTTTTAAATCAATTATTAGAAAAAAAATCAGCATGTCTATAAGATAGTGAGAAACACAAGACCTGCGTGCCAAATGGTGATTCAGAATAGTCTCGCGAGCTTTTATGAATAACATTGAGGATAACTCTATTTTTAAACGAAAAAATGGTCTACAGTGACCATCTTTATGACAGAATATCAACTGTGTGGACTACAAGCACCCCCAAAATTTTCCAGTTTCTGTTTTTCAACAAGCTAAACATCATAGCAGTATAACAAGACCAAAGGATCCCGGCTTTTTGCGGTATTAAAGAGTACAAGCATAGTATCAAACACATAAATATACAAGTAACCATGGCAGATGAACAACAAATTAAACTGACACTTCAAGTTATAACTTTCTTTACAATATTTATTCCAAAAGAAAACGGTACCTTGGACCCTAAAAACGGACTAACACTTAATCCTATCAACAACCCGCCAACTGCTTGCACTGTTACAGCACCAAAGGATCCTGATTTTTAGCGGTTTGAAGGATTACATACATTGTATCAAATTTATCTGATAGAGTGAATAATGATTACCATTTCCAGTACATCAAAAGTGACTTGACAAATCGAATTTACAGAATAAAGTTCGACCGATAGAGTGAGAAGGACTTGGACAGAGCAGACCAGAAAGGCAACAAGAAAATGAAGATACACATTTCCTGGATCAGTAAAACTAACTAACAGGAAGGCTGCTTTATGTGTGTGTCTTATTTTCTGTTAAATATTAACAAACATTAATAAAGAATCGTAAGAAAATGAAACGATGCAATTTGATGCCGTAGTTTAAGTTTTACAAAATATGAAACAATTCTGATCAAGATTGTTATAACCTGGGATACGAGACAGCAATTCTCATGTTCTTTGCAAATCCATTTTCAAATTTCTGATATGATATGGAGTCTTATCAACTGGTATGACGGGGTTCCACATAAATGCCAAAATGAGAAATATCAAAAACTAATGTACGGCTACTAGTTGCACCTCTCTTCACTGAAGATATACCAAAATGCCTCATAGTGTATGAGAATTTAGTCAGATGAGCTAATCGAACCCGAGAAAACGGTAAATATCGGTATGAACAAATGAGGTTTCAGAGAGAGCGAGCGAAATAATTGACAATTTTGGCATGAATAAGCAACAATCAAGAGATGAATTTACGTTTCAGTTCATCCACTGTATTGATTTATTAAAATTGACAGCAAGCAGCACTGTGAAAACGCAGTGGCAAAAGGTTCATTTACGACACGTGCCAGTAGCAGAGTGAAACCTAACACTATCCTATATGATCTCGAGAAGTCTGACAAACTTTAGTTTGGATGAACAAACCCAAAACATTAATCCAATAGTAAAGATAGAGGCTATAACAATCCCTCGTGTAAAGAATAACAAGGTTCTTCTTTCACATTCAAGAAACGGATATCTTCCTTCTGAAAAGTTACTGTGTCTGATTGGAAATGCGTCTTCAATAAGCAGAATAAATAACAGGCATAAACTGGGGCCGGATATGAAACTTCAGATTTGAAGAAATCAGATGATTCTGTTAGAGGGCATGCAGTTAGGTAAGAAACAAAACAGTACACTGACGTAACTATACTACAAGGCAAACACCAAGAATAACTTAGAATTTTAGCTAACCACAAAAAATTAATTCATATTTTGGCATACAAAAACACCCAGAGAAAAAGGAAAGACAATGTGCAGAGAATTGGTTGCACTATGACACAATAAAATTTCCAATAGGAAATACCATCTCGGAAAGGTAATATCTCTCCCCCCTTAACATCACAACGTTAGGACACCATGTCAAAATACATTCACAGTCACACAAGCTTTTTTTCTTGTCGGTATTGTTGACGACGAAAGCATGTTTGATTGCATTTGAACTTCTTCTCATAAGCGTGACAACGTCTTTATACGCCATGACATGCCCTAAATAACATTTAATTACTCAAGTCAGTTCTTTTAAGTTCTATTTTTTTTAACCACAAGTAAACAAATACGTCTCTAACGTAACAGTTAACAATTTAACAACAAAAAACCCGACTTGTTACCAGTCTAATATGAAACAGTAGGAGAGGAAGAAAAAACGATCCTAAACATAGACTGCAACAGCTGCTAACAATGGAATGCAAGGTTATTATAACAGGAACAGCAATGATCCAAGTCTCTTTGTCTCAATAAATTTATTACGATCTATACCACAAGTATTTGCAGGTTCGCAGAAGCAAGAGAATGCAGTTAAATGACCTTTATCAAACTTTCCTCCTATAGTGCTTCGAATCGCGTAGTCAAATGTGGTACAACTCAAAACGGCGCTCTTGGACATGGAACATTTTGGAAAGAAAGAACTAAACATCGAACGCAAGTTGAAGGAGATATCTTCAACTTACTTGGCTTAAACAAAGTCTTGGGTAATACGGAACTGCCCCATAGATTGGTTTACAGAAAATAAGCATAACGAATGTATTGGGTAGTTATGGAGGGTAATCCTACAGAAATGTAAGCTTATATCTTTGCTGCGCACTTCGAGTTGTCTGTCTCTACCATTGTACATTTTTCATGGTTAGTATGGTTAGGTATTAACAGTAACGTTTCAATCTGATCAACAAACTGTGACATCAAGAATAACAAAGGCAACAGGAAAGACAGCGCAAGTCTAAAAGCAGCTCTAGTTTATCGGTTAGTCCACGACCTTTATTGAGGTGAAGTCTTAAAACCAAAGGTCACATCAAAATAAGTTCTAAAAACTGCTGTGCGTACCTCATGAATGATCCCGCCAACAGAAAACTTTAAGAGCTTGCAGGTTACTCCAATATTTACCAAGCTACTTGCGCGGACGAAGCTGTCCGCATCTTTAGTTCCTGTTAAAAGTGATGCCAGAAGCACTTGTGAGTACCGCGGAAGAAGATCGCCGACATTTTTTGTAGCTTTTACTAAACATTCCCCAAGCTTCATTCGAAGCTCTGGAGAGTACATTTTCGTTTTCTGATTTTGAGATCCTTCAATCGAAAAAGAAAAAGGAATAGTATTGGGTAAAACATATAAAAAACAGCGGAAAAAACGAGATAGTTTCTAATCACACGTTACCCGTTACAATGAATACGTTTTCTTCCTGCAAACATACTTAGTAGCTATGGTGTTGGCGACTTGGTAAGTACGAGGAATAATGACTGGCTAATCAGCGATCCTCATCGCCACTCATAAATACGCTTGTGTAACATGCGTGAGGGTTCAACGTTCTTAACATATCCCAGTGTCGAAATCGTACCACAGTTTTAACTTAAAACGATAAACGATTATGATATACTGCAGATGGAGAAAACGATAAGTGTTCAACGCGACACCTGTTCTTATGATGCCTGATTGTAATAGTTACAAGGCATCGAGTTCAAAAAAGTTTTAATCTAAGCCCTGGGACGCTATTTCAACAGCATTACCAAAATTCATACTACAATACAGACTTTGGACTCTCCTGCAACAATCGAAAGCGGCCGAGTCGGATGATAGATGCGAATTGCAATCAAAATGACTTTCTAATTATCACCACCACACTGAATAGAAATAATATTTTGAAAAACACATTTGAATCATTGATCGACATGATATAACCATAGGCTTTTTAGTACAAATTTGTTTCGTGTACAAGCAGTGAAAGGAACTATATTTTACTTTATTGCTAGGAACTAGTGACTTGCAAATGAAGCGCGTGGTTGCGTTGTTCGATGTTGACATAAATACTTTCAAAATTTGTAATGCCTTTATTGTGTGCAGTACAGTCCCTTTGAATTTTCTGAGAGAGGAATGTAAGTCTGAAGCGGAGTATTAACTGTGACAAGAATACGCAATATTCAGTAATCGCTTAACCTTAGGCTTCTGTGACCTAATGTTGTCACATATCTTGGAGTCATGAAATATTGCTATAAATATTTCTACATATTTAGACAAACATGAACAAACAATAACGATAACGTGCAGGTATGCCATGTGTCTCGACGTCTGTGTTTTTTTTTGTTTTGTTTTTTTTGTACAATACTCGTTGTTGAGTGTAGCTGATTCCCATGCCAGAGTCAAAAAATTTACTAGGAAGTGAGCTCTTTGTGAGAGCAGGCTCCCCTCCCATTAACTTCTTTCACCAAGGTGAAAATGTTGCTAACATATTATTTTACCTTTCTCTTTGTCTGGAAACATGGCAAATTCTCGTGCCAGGAAAGGAATAACAACTTCATGTCTCCGATTGGCCAGGGTCGCCATTCCTCGGACTGCGGCTAGGTACATATACGAGTCATCATCAACTACATTCTCTCGAAATATGCTCAGCAGATTGTCCAAATTCTCCAAAGCATTCGGGTTACCAACCTCTAGTAACTTTGTCAGCTGTAACAGGGCGTGTCCTCTGGTGGATATCAGGGGATCTTTCAGGTCATTCATTGCCTCTTCATATTGCTCCAAACTCATTAAGTCTGTGATAGTATCTAAGAGTGGCGGTTAATTTGGCGTATTAAGATCAGTGAGTACCACAATAAATATATAAATGATTTCAACACCTCTAGCATCTAGTCTAAATAAATGACGTAAGTATGTAGTTATGATGAAGAAAATCGATCACAATCAAGTAAGAAAGGTATCATCAACTTTAAATTAAGCGGAGTGCTGCATAAACTTTCGTGCTATCTACCTATGTATGTGTATCATTTCTCTACCTATGCATGTCTATCATTTCTCTACCGATGCATGTGTATCATTCTCTACCTATGCATGTGTATCATTTCTCTACCGATGCATGTGTATCATTTCTCTACCTATGCATGTGTATCATTTCTCTACCTATGCATGTGTATCATTTCTCTACCGATGCATGTGTATCATTTCTCTACCGATGCATGTGTATCATTTGTCTACCTATGCATGTGTATCATTTCTCTACCTATGCTTGTGTATCATTTATCTACGTATGCATGTGTATCATTTCTCTACCTATGCATGTGTATCATTTCTCTACCTATGCATATGTATCATTTCTCCACCTATGCACGTGTATCATTTCTCTACCTATGCATGTGCATCATTTTCATTTCTAAATGAAAAAATTAAAATGAAAGCATCCCAAGTTGACCTTCAGATTCTTGAGCACATCAGACTAGGGATTCACTTAGTCCTCTGGGGTTGGGCAAGAACACTGCTTTTGCAGGAAGTACTAATCAAACCAAGACAGAGTAACAGTATTTGGAAACAGCGAGAGGTACATGCACGGATTGTTAATATCTTAACTGATTGAAATCCTGCAACGCATTGTCAAGGGTAGGAAGAAGACTGTCCTCTCGTAGCACGTTGGATCCATCTAAATCGCTTCTAAAAAGGCGTGGCACCCACTATCGCTGACATAAACACGTAGCTATAGGACTCGAAAATAATGAAAGTATAAGCAAAACAGCTTAACAACACCGACAAGATGATCACTTCTAAAATAAAGTATTACAAAGCGGTAGACTCCAGCTGCAAAGTTCTTTTAATCACAACACTTGTGTTGAAAAGTGAACGACAAACAACAAATACTTCAATTTAACATAATAACATTATATTTACCTTTCTTCTCGTGTTTTATTTCACAAGAGTCCACCTCTTTGTTAGTGCCCCAGACGGCACCCCGGGTGGCGATACCCACCCTCAAATGTTCTGCAGTCTCTTTGACTACTTTGCTTGGATGGTCGTCCGAAACACGACGTAAATGAGGTAACAGATCTTGGTAAAAATTGTAGTCAGGTGCCTCATCCTTATCAACCCAAAAGAGACAAGTATTATTTTATAATGTCTACGCTTAAACGATTTTTCATTTTCCATTCCAGTTTTTATATCATATTAATACATCGTGTTTTACATCACTAAAATGTTGCCTAGTACCTGATTTGCCTCTTTGTTCTCTCGCAATGACCTGTAAAATGATGTCCATCGTAGTCCTGCAATCACACCCTGAAACTTCTCAATTACAAAGGTGCATAAAAATGGCACAAATAAAACTGGCCATAATTGTTGGACTGCATACAGTATAATAATCATGATGTACGATGATTATAAACAAACTATATTATCATATAATGATGCTGGGAAAGGTTTCGGTTTCAATGTAAAGGCATAAAAGAGTTACTTTAGATACACGAGGAACATATTCACGAGACTAGTGCTTCGAGATTCAAATAATTTTGACCACTAACAGGTCGTACTTGTGCAATGTCAAGGTTTAGTCTAGTATTATTCATTTTCTGGAGTGTACACTGGAACTGGGGCAAACAGGAAGACAGGGGATTGACAAGAAGATAAATTTAAAGAGCTGCACAACATTATCTTGTTTTCGAACCCTGCCTAGTCTAATATGTTGGCACTCAAAGGCTACTCTGTCACACATAGCGGTGGAATACAAAAGTATTGTTCAAGAACGAGGTACATTATCCATTCAACAAGCGAAGTAGACAATATAAAGCCAAATAAAAAACTGAGGTTGGTTTCATGTAGTCTAATGGGTCATAGTGGTACGCAAACACTGATAGCATGTCCAGGGTAAAGTCGGTTTTTAAGGCGTTTCTCATGAAACATAAGAAGGAAAACTCTCGCAAGCAAAATAACTATGGATCTAAAGAAACTGTTGTAACGGTCTCCAAGGTTAATTACCTCTGCTAGGGAGGTATACTTTTCATCACCATTTGTTTGTCTGTTTGTCTGTCTGTCTGTTAGCAACTTTATGCAATAAGTAACGATCTGACTTGCATAGAATTTCTACAAGGTCCAAGCAGAGCCCAATTAATTTTTGAGTGACTCAGATATCCTTCGAGATTCTGGATTATTTTGAAAGTTTTGGCAATGACATCTTCATAAAACAACAACTAGTTAAGAGATCCTCATGTAGAAAACCTAGTTACCATGACGCCTACTGGTACAGCTCATTGAAATATTTAGAAATGTTTGGCAATGACATCATCATCGTTTCACCAGAAACAGACAAATCCTTTGACTTGTCCATGTGCTGGTCTTCTCTTATTGAGATCGAGGATTCATCAAAGATACACATCTCAGAATAAACACCACCTTGATTTTCAAGATTCTTGTCATATCTTACTCCAATGTTGTTCCGTCATTCCATGATAGTCTCTGAAATAATATATGTATGGAACGATTCTCCACTTAAAAACTTATTTTGATGACAATCTCATGCATACTCATATAGATTTTTCTTAGTCATCACGAGTCATTGCTTAAGTATTTTGCTTCTTGTTGGGCTTACTCCTGCAAGATTGCTTGTGAAAATTATCTTCATTTCTTCATGCGCTACTTCTCCTGTGATATCATTCATCTTGACAAGTAATATTCTTTTATTTGTAGCTTACTTGCTTCCTTTCTTCTCCTTTCCTCCCACGATGGTCCAACCAAATGGACATTTGATTCCAACAGGCGCATCTTGGTCTTTAGGACTTGGCTCTATTCTTTATAGTTCTTCGTGCAAGCCTTGTGCATCTCTTTGTATTAAAATGTCTATATATCCAGTTTTGTCTTCAACAAGGTTCACTAAACTCTTTAGGTGTTCGTGTTTTTGAAAGAATTCCTTGTCAAGACCTTTTGCTGTTCCACATGGATTCTTGATTGTATATCCCTCTATCTTTCCACGTTCTTGAATTGGGTGCACTCTTTCAATTTTGATGTCTAGTTTCTCGGTCTGCTCTGTGTGTTTGGTGCCTCCAACAACTTCATAACTTACAATAGTACTTCTTCCCTTAATACCTAATCTGTTGGCAAACGCAGTTCTGACGAGGGCTGTGCCTGACCCCCCATCCATCAACGGGTTGTCGATATTAACTTTGGTGAGCCATTATTGTATCAAATTATTCAAATTATTGTATCCACTTTGAACCCAAATCTTTATTATCGGCAGTCTTGGAGATTCTTCTTCATCCTTATTCTTCTGCAATTCCATGGTAATTTTGGTGGATGATAAAGTCTTTTTTCTAACTCTTCTGCTGATCTATGGTACAGGACAGTGTGATGATCTTTTCTGTTTATATTGCACAAATTACTTTGTGTAAAATGGTCAAGCTACTGTTTGCTTTCATGTGATTTGGTCTGAGGCATCGAAAGCAGAGTCCCCTTCTTTTGCAGTTTTCAGCTCTTTCTTTAAGGTTCTTTTCTCTAAATCTGGGGCAGTCCTCTACAAAGTGTTTTTCTTGTCAGCCAAATCTGCAACTTTCCTGCTTCATATTATTCAGGATGGTCACCTTGGCAGTTCTGCTTCCCCTAGGCTTGTCTTTGGGGCAACTGATATGACCTTCTCTTGGTATCTGTAACTGTCTGGATTCTCCTTTCTACAAATTCTAGTATGCACTTTGCTGTTAAATCGTCTTCTTGAATTCCCATCTTCTTCACAAGGTGTTTTCTGATCTTTTATTATTTTCCTTTTAAGGTCTTTAATGAATTCTTCATCCCTGACTTTGTCCCCTTTACAACAATATGTTAGATACATGATCTGCAATCATCTCTGATCCCAGCATTGTTTATAGCAGCCTTAAATCTTTTCGTAAGTTTGGAAATACTTTCAGTCTGTGTTCCATGGGTTTGGTTTAAATCCAGCAATCTTTATCATCCCTCCGTATACTGCTCCCCTATTTCCTTCTGTACTTCATTTATTGCTGCTGTTGCTGCGGCCTCTGCTGCTAACTTTGTTAGGTCCTTAATCATACTCAGGCTGGTTGTTGACAGCATAACATCATTTTCTTCTTCTATTTTGAAGGTACTTGTTAAAGCTTGTATCTCCATTCTCTTTGATTCCTTGTTCCATTGCAATTTTCTTTTTCTTTTTGCTGTTCAATTTTATCGTTTTTGTCCAGCTTTTTTTTTCTTCAAATTAGCAATAGCAAGGTTGTTTATGCAAGACAGACATTTTACCTGCCATAACAGCTGCTTCATCACATCCTTGCCCTTGTTTAGGTCAAGCCCCATTTTTTTATCATTTCCCGACACAAACAAAAAGATTCTCTACGTTTCTCAACACTCAAGCATTCGCAACTTGGTACAACTCAAAATCAAAGAAAAGTGACCAAAGCAATTAATACCTGCTGACGAACATAGTACTTAACCGCATAAGCCGTAAAATAACGTTCACTCGATTACAAAAGTAGTTTATCAAATTAAATGTTGCGTGACCCATTATTCGCCGTAGCTTAAAACCACCGACAGGAAGTAAAAACTTGAAAAGATAGCTAATTAAGGAACGCACCTCATTAAGTAACACAGCGAGTAGGGCCAAAGCAAGGTTACAACGATGCTCCTCTATTGTCTCCCCTGAAGAATGTTGAAAAGTGTGCTGTTGTAATACCATCTTAACGAAAGTAGCAATTTCCTTCTTATTCTTAATCAAGGACGGCCCGTAATCCTCCCCGATGGCAGACAGCAGGCTGACTATGGATATGTTGCTTCTTAGTGTTTCAATTGTTCTATCAACATCAGTCAGATCTGTCTCTTTGCTGTCGCCTGTCGATACAAATATGATACACGATCGTTACCAAGAAGAATGAGAAAATATCGACGTCAAGCTAAGTGTGAGTAAATCAGAGCACATTTTCAAATCTGGTAAAGTACATACTACTTTAGATAGAAGTAGACAGGGTTGTGCTAATGTAGGAAACAAAGGCAAGGTTCCAACGCAGGTTCGGATCAGGGTTTCATGACTGCAAATATCAAAATTTTCCTACCGAGTTCATTAATTTTTTTTCTTCTTTCTCTTTCAGATTCACTCCCCACAGAGAATACGATTTTCCCACTTTCGTCTGTCACACCTCCTACATCCATAAATCTCCGTTTAGACCTGCCTCGACAGCCTCCTTGTCGATGATATCCTCACTCTTAACATCCTCTACCTTACATAGCTGTCCTCCTTCCTCCTTACATGGGCATACGTCCTGAGTCTCCCTTCCCTTGGTTTCCTTCGCTACCTCTCAACACCCATTACTTCTCAAGCCTTTTCATTTTTCACATTGTTCTTCCTTGTTGAATTGTTCAATTACAAAAATTAAAAGACTCTAAGTCTTCAACTTCGACCGTTGCATTTGGTGCATATCACCAACGGTTGTTTACAATTAGTGAGAGCCTTCGAAGCTTTAGGCACTTTTCATTTCACTGGCAGACCATTTTAAACCTAAATCTTTAATCTTTAAAGCACTATGACAAAAAACCCAGTTTAAATCTCATAATTCCAACTGGAAAGTCTGATTTCCTTAAGACAGACATCTGTTAATATCTCTCACAAAACTCTCACACACAATTTAAAACCACCGTTTTTAGTTATGCGATATGGCACTAAGGGGCTCCAAATAACTTGCAAAATAGATTTGAACGATGCACGGGAGCATTAAAATGCACTTTTTGACCGGGCTGTCGCATGGGCATGATACATAGCGTAATAATAAAAAAGATCACGTGGTATTAAATATACAGCAAAAGGACTTACATGGTGGGCTACTTATATGGGAGGCACTTACGTCACCTAACAGCGAGAGGAACAGGGAACTGATGATATCATCCTTCTTTAATTCCCTCAAAAGACTGAGAATACAGACAATTCTAAGCTCGGTTGAAAGCCAAGCTCTGTTTTCCTCTTCGTCGGTGCCTTGAGATGGTGGCAACTTTTTAATTAGAACTCCGCCAGTGTTACCGAACTCAAACATGATCTCTGTATTGACAGAAATACGTGCTGGGCTGCAGGAATGATTTCCAAAGCAGGCTGACTTAAGAAAGATTATTGCTTTATCGACAGAATTGTTTCTCAAAAACCAAAGCAAAACGTCCTTGCTTAGTGACCTAAACAAAACGAAGAAAAGATTCAAGATGAGCAACAATGCAGGTCAAATTACTCTTTCAGCAAAGCTTTCAAAAGCTGGTTTTTACTTATATTCTTCTCACCACAGTGAGAAGCTATTAGAGAGCAAGACAACTACTTTCACTTTCCTCGATACAAGTTACGTCGATCATATACCACAGTGAAACGACAGTTGGTTATTAACTGAGAATATTTCCATAAAAGTAAACCTTCCCACCCTCGACACCACTACGGTTACACGTGAAACCAGGCAATTATACAAATGACTTACAATTTCTCATAGCGAACCTCGCGATTAAAAATCATCATGGTTAAAAATCATCATGGTTAAAAATCATCATGGTTACAAATCATCATGGTTAAAAATCATCATGGTTAAAAATCATCATGGTTACAAATCATCATGGTTAAAAATCATCATCGCTAAAAATCATCATGGTTAAAAATCATCATGGTTAAAAATCATCATGGTTAAAAACTCATCATGGTTAGAAATCATCATGGTTAAAAATCATCATGGTTAAAAATCATCATGGTTAGAAATCATCATGGTTAAAAATCATCATGGTTAAAAATCATCATGGTTAAAAATCATCATGGTTAAAAATCATCATGGTTAAAAATCATCATGGT
>JANTCA010031680.1:0-21346 GCA_024741275.1 Chironex yamaguchii | reverse complement strand
ATATATATGCCAAGAGCAAATAAACACTGTAACATTTCAAAAAATTCTTCAGAAAATACCTATGTGGAAGCTGACAAGGCTTGAACTTGAATTGGTGTATTTTTTGAGTTTTATATATAATATTTATATACTTAGGAGAAGGTAGGCCTTGTGAGTAGACTATATATATGTATATATTTATATATGTGTATATACATGCATACATACATGCATACATACATACATACATACATACATACACACACATACATACGTACATACATACGTACATACATACATACATACATACATACATATAGTTCACGAGAGGAATAGTTTCTATTTTCAATTTACTGATGAGTGAAACTTCATGAAACAAGCTGGAAGAAACAGAATCAGTCTTTTTGTTTTTCCTCTCTTTAACTATTTCATGTTCTCCACCTTTACACATTTAGCACTGTTTTCATGGACTTACAAGGTATGGACTTGTGAAGTTTTTGGAAAAACCTGTCACATTCCAGCTCTGTTCTAAAAATGGCAAAAGTGTCATCAACATAGCAAAAATAAACGGACATCGTTTGGTTGTTCTCTTTTAGAATATGCTCCTTGTGAAAGCCGACAAAAATATTTTCCAAAGTTGGAGATTGTGTACCTACCACACTAAAAAGCTTAGTAGTATATCACTTTCTGTGCTGATATGAAGCTTTGTATGTAGGTTGCACTTCTCAAAGATTGGGTCATAGGATCGAACAATATGTTCAAGGCATTGTACGTCAAGCATCAATTTCCCCTAGAGAACAGTCATCTCGTGCTTCAAACCGAAAAAGGGCTGCCAAAACATGAGATCTTAGCATAGGTCAACATTTACTAGAAAACGTAGAATGCACCAACATGTATAACGATAAGAATTTTTGAATAATTGGCACAGCCAGATCATTGCTTGATTTAAGTGTATTGGTGTCTGTCTACATTAGGCAGAAAGAGTTCTTTTTTCACATGGACTCTTCTAATAATGCTTTGTTTCTTCATTTTCTCTTTGTTTTTCCTTTCTTTGTGTTTTTCCTTTCCTTTCTTTTCTTTGTTTTTTTTCCTTTTAAGGAAATATACAACAGTTATATTTGTGTGTAATCAAACTAACTGGTAGCAGGATAGTGTGAGGTTTCATACCATCTCTGTACAATCTACTGTTAAGTAAACAAAGAGGATCAAATTCATTTTGACATAATAATATTTATGTTATTGTGTTTCTTTCTAGCTGCCTGTGTTGGGCCCAAGGTTTACATTGACTGTTGGACTGTTTGTAGAGGGTGTCACACAGATACTGTTTGGGTAATTATAACATGTACTTTATAACATATTCTTTTATCAGGCAATTCATCATGCCCTTGTAAGTAGGAACATATTTGGCTTTCGGTTTGTTTGTAACTTATTGTTTGTATACCATTGCAAGTTGATGATTTTAAACTGGAGTAAATTGAATTGTGTTGAACTTCTATTGTTGAAAACCATTGCCTAGATACATTGGTGTTGACTTCACTTTTGTTAGCCATAAATGCTCACCCATAGACATACTGTCTGACCAATTTCTTTACTAAGCTTTTCATTCAATGATTTATTCAACGATATATTTCTTTTCCTTCTAGCTTCCTTGACTTGATGCCTGATGGGACGATATTTATAACATTTTGTTTTTTGATACGTATTGTCATGGCAGTTGGAGGTGCAGCTGCTTCTACTGCAGATATGGCCATTTTAACTTTCTTTTTCAAAGATAACCTTGCTCCTGCTATGGTATGTATCTGTTAAATTCAGAATGTTACATGTCAGGCAAGCTTTTAATAATCAGATTTCTACAAAATCACTAAGCTGCGTAGCTCATTTCATTAACAGATTGTCCTCTGGTGTTGACAATATACAAAAGTTCATTACATGACTGTCATGCATGGTGCATATTCTTAATTAGTGTTTGTTTAAAAAAATTTTATTCTGGAAAAATTTTTCACTGGTTTTTGATTAACATGCCTTTGCAAATTTTCTGGTAGGTGTATCTTTCATACCTCATTCATAACAAAGACATCTACAGTTATAAAATGCTGTCCAAGTGGTAGAGGGCATTAAACTGACTGATCATCTTTAAATGGTCCAGCACAGCAGCTCAAGCAGCATTTAGAACATGATGATTATGCATCAGTCAGGGCATTTTGATTGGCACAAAGCATTTCCCCGGTACTCATCCCTGGATCAAAATTGATCAGTAATGATGACTTCTGAAACTACTTTAATGTTTGTTTTTCTAAACTAGAGTTTTGATACAGCAGACTAATTTAATAGCAGGAACACAAAAAGGACATATAATAACAGTCTACTAAGCCATTGAATTTTGCTAGTGCAAAAAGGCAGTTGCCCTTACAAATAAAAGGAGGATTGACTGGATACTATGTATTATAAAAATGCAGGGTATGGGTAGCAAGATAGTTGGTGCCTCTGCTCATAAGTTTTGCTTGTAGGATAAGATGACTCCATTGTTTGTTTTACTTTTACCTTAACAAACCACTGTTTTGTTTTCCTATCTGACAAACCTGGGAAGAGACAAAGTTGTAAGAGCTCCAGACTACTGAGTCCAAGTAGAAATCACAGCAAATAGATATTGTGTTTGGACATAGCATTACATTTTACTTCTTAATTAATTGAAAGTCATGTGGGCAAATCACATTTTCTTAACGGTCAAATAACCTACCTATGTCAGCTGTTTTTATTAACTCTTGTTTGTTATTGTTGATTGTCATAATGAAAACCTCAATTTAGCCCTCTTAATATTATTGTCAACTAGGGATTTCTAGAAATATTTTCAGGAGCTGGATTAACTGCAGGTCCAGCCATTGGTGGAGTTCTTTATGGTGTAAGTTATTTACTCTAACTTTCGTCTGGTGCCAAAATATATGTACATTTGCCAGAGAAAATGTATGTGTGCAGTAGTTAAGCTAGTATGTGCTTGCAAATCACATACACACAGGCATTTACTTAAAGACAGTTATTAGTTAGGGAGTAATTCATGCAGTCTTATTTACAAGGGCCATTTCCCTTTTGACAGGAGGCAAGTTAATGGATCATGTGTTGTATCAATAGACTATTTAGTTCAGAAATCCTATTTGCATTTTCATCATCTTTAACTTAGACCATTTATGTATAAATAGCATATATTGTACTCTTTTGTATATTGGGCAAGTGTACCATCTTGCATAGCCATTTATCATTATATTTCATGGTCATCGCAGTACCAATTTTTGAATAAAGAAATAACACTCTTGGGACAGAATGATGTCTATACTTGATTGTCATGTATACCTTCAAATGCATACTACTCACAAATAGATAGTCACACAATGCCAATACTATCAAGGTACAAACATTTTCAATTTCACAAGTCCTGCATTGATATGTATTTCTCTCAAGGTTGCCCATTGCCACATTATCTGAAGTTTGAGGTTTGACAGTTAAGGAGTTAAAATTTTAGCTTATATCAAAACTGATATAATAGAATTAGGAAGGATTTTGAAGTCTGATGAGTTGAAATTAGGCCAGTGTGAAAAATATTTTTTTCTTGTTTTTTTGTTTGTTTTGACTTACTGCTTTATTGTGCTTGAATTATGCTACCTTGATAAATTCTTCTCTTTCAGATTGGTGGATTCAAGACACCATTCTTCGTTGTAGGCAGTTGTATTCTTGCATCAGTCCTTCTTATCTTTTGTGTTTTACCAAGTGATGTTGGTAAGTTTTATTACTTTATTTGTGTTTGATATTTTCTTTCTTTTTAATGAGTGTTATGGTAGCAAGATATTAGTTTTGCAATTAGTTACCTTAGGCAAATTTATGTAACATTGTTGTTGAAGAATTTTATTGTTATTTGCTCTATTCATTTTTATTCATGTTTATGGTGGCTATTCTTCATTGCTTTATTTTTTGGTTTTGGGGATCATCAGAACATGATTTTTGCATATCTTGTTGTTGTTTGTTCTGGACCCATCAGGATTAATGCTACATAGGAGTGATGTTTCCAGCACCACTTACACTCCCAAGTGCTTAGGGGTCGCTATCGCCTCACTATCACAGTGAAACTTGTTGTGGACTAAGGAGGCCATAACAGAGCTGCAGTATTATCTTCTCATAAACTCAGATAGGTCTCCCAAAAGTATGGAACTAAGAGCTAGATTAATGAGGTGCTTTTTTACTCAATAGTACCAAGTCCAGTATATTTTACATCTACAATTTTTCAAATATACGGTGCTGTCATGAATTCAACTTTTTTTGCTACATGTTTTAGAAATGGGTACAACTGAGAAAGGAAGTGTCTTGGAGGCCATCAAGATACCACAGATAATGATCATGTGTAGGTAATTTCCTAGTTGTTTTATCTCAGAGTAAAAAACGAAATCAAATGGAGCCATTTTGATCCAAATGATCTAATTAAATTGAAAATCTAATAACTTGTGAACTTATTCTCGGATGTGGTGATCTTTGGATTCAGTGTTCTATTTACACTCGATCAAAAGCCATGATAAAGCTAATCCACTATTGTCTTTTGAAAGGCGTTACATGTTTGTCAGGAAGTTGTTTCATTGGTATAGTGCAAACACCAGGATTTGAGACATGACAATTTGTTAAATTTTGACTAAACCATCAAAGCTACCTTGTAGATCCTCAAAGAAGCATTTTTTATGAAAAAGTAGGATTAACCAACATAAAACAGGAATGCTTGCCATCTCCATTGTCATTATTCAGTTAGAATGCCTATGGCGTATCCAAACTAGCTCAGGGCTTTATACTGAAGAATGACAGGTAGATGACTTGCTATAAATCTTATTCATGACTTAAAACAGGTCAGTGAGAACCCCAACCTTTACTAAAGTTCGTAAAATCTGACAAAGTTTTTCTTATTTGTGTAGGGTTGCCTAGTTTGCCAGAGTTTGCCTTGTTTTTAGTTCAAGCAGGCCTTTCATCAGAAAGATAAGATATTCTGCCAACTTAGTCAGTGCAGACATCGTGACAGGATAGTTAGACATAAATGAAATGGGCAGTTGTGTATCAACCGTGTTTTCAATTTTCTTCCTGTTCCATGCTAATACGGTACACTGACTACTACTCAGCTAACGAGAAATAAAAGTTGTGTAGTTTGTGTAACTGACAAATATATTTGTCTAGGTACAAGCTACCGCGATAATTTGTGTTTTGTTGTCAAAATTTGAAGTATACAGTATAAAGTTATTTTGCAATCTTTAAGTGAAACAAAAAGGGCCTTTACAAAACAGAACGTTATCGGGGTCTGTAGAATGTTTCATCTTGCATGTCATTAAGTTCTGTTAATAATACCGTGATAAGTATAATTTTAACTTTTTGACATTTCAGATGCAGTTATTTCTGTTGGAGGGCTAGCACTGTCGTTTCTCGATCCAACCCTTGCATTTCATCTAGACAAGGTATGTTATTATACATTATTAATACTTTTCTAGAATTAAGAATTTCTAGAATTTTCCCTTTACATGCTCAAGTTAGTTCCTAATGGTTATAGACGAGAAAGTGTGATGATGAGCAAAGAGCATAAAATATAACTCATTTAACTGGAAACATCCAGACTTACTGTAGGGTCCAAAATGTCCTCCAGTATTTGTTGGTTTCCGACACAAATAAGGAAATCGCTTGCAGTTGGGCACTAAAAATAGTACAAAATGTCTGATAGGTTTATCAGTCTACATGCAAAAGTAATAATATTTGTCGGACAACATTTGTATGTGCTTATCTTGCATTGATTGATGTCATATTGTCCGATGATAGCAGTTCGAAATATGGTATCGATCGTGTGCTTTATGGGATTTCACTGTATGTATTTAGTTCCTTACTAACTCAAAAATGGCAAGTTGCTTGCAGACATAAACTGTGGTTAGGTATTTCTTAAGATGTCTTTCTGACAACAGTTTAACTTCTTGCAATCTTAGCGTATAAAACTAGCAAGAAGTGATTTACAAAAGCACTATGACACTTCCTAGCCTTAACAAATACATTTTAAACAACTGGTAAAATATTTTTAAGAATAATTTAACTGCCTGTCCTTTTTGGTGCAGGATCTTAGAAAAAAGCGGTTTGTTTTTGAGGTTGATATTCATAATTACCTTAGATGTTGGCTCGTAAAATTATAAATGGAACCATCACATACGAAGACAATCCACAAAAAGGATAGAAAACTTTAACAATATCTTAATTTATAAACTCTTCTACAGTGCTACACTCATCACGTAGATTCGTCAGAATTTGCTGAATTTGTAGTGTAAGGTTTAGATGACTAATAGGAAAGAAACAAACCATAGGTTAGGCCTAGCACAACAAAGAAAAATAAAAACACAAAAACTAACAGAAGAAGAAATTGCAACGTATTAGCATTTTTATGAGTAGCATTTTTGTGATATGCGCTGAAATTAAATAATGTACAATCGAACCTGTTGGATTTTTCAGTTTCCATGAGAACAAATCTAACTATTTCAACAACTAGAAGCTATAAAGTGTATACCTGTAAGCATACATTCTAATTTTTGTCAATTTTGTGTTCTCTTGCAGTTTAAGTTGTCAGAGGGGCAGTTAGGATTGATGTTTCTGATCTCCCCTTGTCTATACGCTTTCTTTTCGTTCCCGATTGGCCTCATCATCAGTAAAAAGGTAATTTGTTGCTGGTATCATCATTTGTACTTGGTTATAACTATCACAGTCGGTGTAATCCAAGATTCAATTTTGTGAAGAAATTTTTTTGTCTTTTTTGTCTACATTGGACTCTTCATTAGTACAAACAGATGAAAGGGTACGATTGTGCCGTGAGATTCGAACCTCAAACAACCTATTTACTTCCATCTAGATCTGTTACGGACGGTGATTGTTGGATAACTTGAAGGTCCAAACCACATGCTGCTTGCAAGTGTATTCGGCAGTAGGCAGACACCCAGTAACATGAATTTACGATCAAAATTAAATGGAACAGTTCATTCGGTCTTTACTGTAGAACTTTCAGCTCAATAGGTCAGGCCCGCAATAACTGTCAAAGTTTACAACATGGCCCATTTGAAATATTAATTGCCTACTCCTGGTCTACAAGTTTATTGGTAACTGAAGTGTGAAATCGTTTTTACAAAACTACTTCACCCGTTTCTCGTCTTTTCTATTGAAAAAGAATGTCAGGTTAATGATATTCTGACAAAAATGAAATTGTACTCCGTGCCAATGTCTATAGAAAAATACCGTCTGCACGGTAGTAGTTCTAGTAGGTTTTTTTGTACCGTAAACCCTTTTATTTGATGTAGTTAATTGATTTCATATTTTATCCTACCTTACAGAATGGAAGACCCATGATGCTCGTTGGCTGTGCCTTACTTGCTATTGCCTATCTGCTTCTGGGCCCCTCCCCCATACTACCAAGTTCATTCCCCAGGTATGGTGCCTTTTTTGGTTCTGACATAGAATCATGTGGCATTATGATCTGCTCATGTAAACCGGATGTCAAATTAAAATTGATGAAAGTAAATGAAATTAGTGTTGATAATTTGATCCTGATCTTTTCTTACTACTTATTTCAGCAGTTTTTTCCGCCCTTGTAACTATAATCAAACAGAACCTGAATTCACAGTATTACTTTGTAATCAGTCAATAAATGGATACACGAGCGACGAAGGTCTACTAACATGGTGCTTGAAGTGGCAGATTAGCCTAGTAGCACTTGTAACACATGGCCCCACACTAAACAATGGCAAAAGTTACTAAGAGAACATTCAAATCGGTCTTCGCATTGACTTGTGCTTGATGGAAACGAGTTGATTTAGAGAGCGTTCTTTTTGGAAACGCAGGAGAGAATTAAGAATGAACAGTGAAGTGCCAGGGGTCTGGGATATATCATCTCCTGAACTGAATATAGAGCGCGAGCGGTTACATGAACACAACATGTCTGACATTATTCACAAATTTTCCCATGCCTAATCTCGGAAACTTGCCATGTAAAGACAAAACAAATACAGAACAGTAACGCATTTTTATATTTTTTAATAGTATGGGTAGGGTATCCAAATATTTAAGTAGTAAGGGCCCCACACTTGCTTAGTCCAGCACTGAACGCTTGTCGTCAAAGGGGTGTATCTTTTGCGGAGTGGCTTAGGTAATGTTTATACCGTGCCTTTTTGAAATTAAATCATGCCGTGTTTGGCTTTCCTTTACGTGGTTAAACGTGTTCGTAAAAGATATAAAATGACAACAATTTCTGGAAATGCTGCAATTTTTAAAGTGGCGCCTTTCCATGCCAATTTCGTCAACTATTGTGCGCAAAATCGTACTGTAGAATTGCTGATTTTATGAGCGAAGTGAAAAAACACTGTTTAGGTAATAGTTGATTTAGCAGAATATCTAAAGTGTTGGAGTTTTGGAGGTTTCTGCACGCATACACATGCTGTTTTTGCAGGGTATCGGTTCCCGTGATAATTACAATTACAAAAGGGAGTACTAAGTACATATTACCAATCCAAGCAGTGTGACCCAGGTCATATCACTCTGTACGCTTTATTTTACCTTATCTTGTTATTGCCGGAAATTGGCGGCGCTGCCTTGAAGTTAGTTGAATGCGTTTTAGGCCATAATCGGCGATAATCGTTAAGTTTAGTCTTGCGTTTAGGGTCGGGCACTTTGCACAACAGAAGTATTGCAATAGGGATTACAAACTTTTAAAGGAACAGCCATCTTTAAAGAGGAAGCGCTTCGCTGGAAGGAAGGCTGCTAGAGATTATGTAGCAATATAGTCTCTTCAGGATACTGTGAGGACATTAATGACTCCGTCTTTCTTTTTCTTTTCTAGAACACTATGGATGGATGGTATTTCACTGGCCATCTTGGGATTGGGATGTGCACCCCTTTTCCTTCCATGTCTGCCTGACATGAATGACAATGCTGTGTAAGGGTTCAAAATTTCATTTGCGATTTTATTTTTTCTTTAGCCTTTGATTTACAGTGAGAGAGGTGAATTTTAGTATATGTGTTAAATATAAGTGACTTTGTCCTCCTATTAACCAGTTTAGTTATTAAAACGTTTGAATTTCAGCACAGACACGTACAGAATTGATTGTTGACGTGCTTTATTTGGATTCCTTGAGGGGCTGCAGAGACAATGCAAGCTGTAGTCTCGAAGCAAATGTCGAGTCCATATAAAGCTGTTAAATGGGAAAGGAAGCTACAGTTACCATACCGTGATTTCAATGGATGCCGTATTACGAAACTTAAGACCCGGCTTGTACTCTATTGCTCTCGAAATTTTAATACTTATACCCTGGAAACTTGCAGTGTCATCTGTAATAAACCGATGTGGCAACCTCACCTTGCAGCTACGCTGAATTTCATTAAACAACAACTTATCACATTTTGTTTTAGGCAAGGGGGAATGCCAGACGGCTTAGCAACACATTCAGTTATCTCTGGTCTTTTTAACTCCGGATTTAATGTTGGGTGAGTATTTAGCACAGAGCTGACATTATGTGTTCACCAAATGCCCGAGAGACTTTCATAGAGAGGCTTTTCGATTCTGCCCCGGTCAATCTGATTGTTTTTGACTTCATGCTTTAGAACAGTATCGGCTATTCAATGGTACTTAAGAAGTTAATTTATGTTAAAACTGTGTCGCAGGCACTGAAGTAACGAAGGAAAATTAGTATCTGGAACTTAGCTTATGTTATGAGGGTTGATAGAAAGCGTAAGTGATTTGCAAATAGTAATTTACATAGATTTGCATTTTTAAGTGTGTGTGTGTTTGGTTTTTTTTTGTGTGTGTTTTGTTTGTTTTTTTTGTGTGTGTGTTTGCCTGTGTGTGCTGTTTTTCAATTTAATTCGTCCCTGCTACGCAGTAATTATCAATTCAAATACGGTACCCTTCCATTCCTTTGGGTGCTTTTAGAAAAGAAATACAAAGTTGTTGAAACCATTATCGGTATCATCATAATTATCGGCAGCAGCACGAGCGTCGAATTTATCGGCTTCCGGTGCCTTTGGTGAAGACGGATCATACAATTTGTTTTCAAAAAGCAACCAGTCTTCATTGCCATTTGCACACCCTGCAGCGGTATCCTTATGCCCTGAGATATGGCATCAGGGCAAAAGACCCTTGTAAGCCTTTGTTGGCTGCTGGTTTTAACAGGGTAAGGGCCGAATCTACTGTTTGTTTTGCCTGGTAACAATGACTGGAAAATTGTACTCTTGGCTCCATCATAGCAAGCGTAGTGTGATAGATTATTACAGTAAAAAATTGATTACCATTAAAAGTCTGTCACTATTTTACTTTTAGAGGCATACTTGGTCCCACGGCTGCCGGGGCCTTCTCACAGTACTTTGGCTTTCCCTGGGCAAGCACGGTAGGCCATTTATTAATTTTATTTGCAGTAGGAGGTTAATAAATGAGCAAAGAGATGAACACACAAATAAGTTGATGTAAGAGGGGAAAATCGAATGAAGGCACTTGGGAAGGTGTCAAGAAATGAAAATGTTTAATCGAAGGGAGCTTTAAAGCTCCGTTGTAGGAAAGAACGTGAACATGACTTCAACTTTACTCTGTGGCAACATTTGTATTAACACTTAACATTGTCAGCAGTATTTAATAGCGTTTTTGTCTGTCGAATCGTCAACAAAGCTGACACTCCGACAATGCCCTGGCCCACAACAACACATCATTGATTTATGTGGTGCTTGCAGATATTCTTGGGTACAAGCGAGTATCAGAGTCCTTAGTGTCCTTAGTTATAAATTAGAAAGGAATGATAGATGGTTCACTGAGGGAGTGCTTTAGAAAACTTTCAATCCTATATGATGACCACAATAATATATATGGTTGGTCTACTGGAATCTTCTTAGGTAGGACATGATACTTCTGAATGACTGAAAAGGACAAAGGTGACACTGTAAAGTGCACACATAGTCTCCTGTCTGCTTAAGATAATGACATGCTGCAAGTGACTATGCTGTATATTTACTTTTTGCGAGGCAGTAGTTGTACGTTCCTTTGTATTTTTATCGTTGTTATTTGATTACTTTTCTTAGATGTTATCTGGAGTGGTAGTGTTACTTGTAAGTATATTCAAGTCATTTCCAATTTTACTTCTCGTGCACAAGAGGAGAATGTTCAAGACGTGCAAAATGTCAGTACATTGTTTTTACTGTCCACTGTTTAGCAACTAGACTCAACTGATACATCACGCACAAAGCTGGTAACTATTCTTTCTCCCCATTTTAATCATTCACGATCAAAGCAATCAAATTATCTAATTCCTTACTGCTGTCTATTGTGCACCGAAGTGATGAAGACATATCATTGAACAAATTGTTGTTTTTCTGTTTTTGAGTATTTGAGGGTTATGTAGTGGATACTTGCTCTTCTGTGAATATCATTATACGGAATGCTGTACAAACTACTTAATGCACTCTTTTACGTCAATCGTTAGTAAGATTTCACGCCGTGGCATGATGGAAAGCATACACTTATGGCGTCAGGAAAGAGGGGGAAAGTGGATCCATCAAATTGAATATCTTTTTAGATATTGAGATCGGGGTCGCTTCGGGGGGATTCTTGAGTTTTAGATGCCAATCGTCAACACATTTAGGATGCTTCAAAACAGTCAGTGCATTTGTAGAAGTCGAGGACAGGGAAGATATCGATGACTGACTTGTATTTTGATTTGATGACAAACCCAAAGTGGTATAGATAATGAAAGTGATGAACTACATCTTTGCTTCCTTTATGAATCAGATACTTTGATTGGTAGTCGTGTTTTTGGTTCAGACGGGGGTTGTGCAAAATTTAGACGTCTTAATGGTGGGGGCTAATGATTTTAAGGCAAAGTTTTACAAAGGGGAAGGGGGTGTGTGTCAAAATTTACGAAGGTTTTTTTAGACGCCATAAATGTATAGTGCCTTTTTTTCTGGTCCCCATCCGACACAATGGGCAGTCAGGTCTTGGGAATTCTTTGAAGTGCTTTAGATTCGATTGCAAGTTTTGACTACTGAGATTCTTTGTTTTCTGTTACGGATCCTAAACTGCATTCCGACTGATATGACACTTCGTTGGTAATCATGACATTGAAAGGTACATTCATGACAAGTTTAGTTATCTCGTCTGGTAAAGGTATTTTAAAGTAGGGAATCGATGACTTGCATCCTTTTACAATACACATACATAAGCTAACCACACTGATCAATACATACTAGTCAACGCTATCTGACGATGCTCATGTTGAATGTCTTTGACGTAATGAGAAAAATGTCTTAGCTGTGATACATACGAAATTTGATTGCTTCCCTTTAATTTTAGGCTGTTATCATTATATTTGGTACTGTCTGCAGACGACCTGTCCAAAGGTACGTATACCGACCCGTAGTTTGAGATTTTACGATGTGAAAAGTACACGTTACAATATGACATCTAATTAGTATCACAGATACTCCCCGAGCACATTCACTGAAGGCATTCCTTCTTTTATGCTGAGTAGCAGGGACACCGGAAGGAATAACAGGCAAGGGGGCAGTGTTTTGCAAAGGGTTACTTTCTTCAATATAATCCAAATCATCGACTACCCTAACGTAATCATCATAATAATTATATTGGTGCCCCCAGAAAGAGTAGTGAAATATTAACGAGAACTATTAACTAGAAGAAATATTTTTGTCTAAATCAAAAGACACTTATAGGAAAATCAGAAAATTTTGACTCCTTGCCAACTGCTTCCGTCTTGAAAAGTGACAGTGAAATCAAGGTTTTGTATTATTTTGGCTTGTTTTCATGATTTGAACAAATATAAATCAAAAATGAATGTTACCAGACTTAAACAAAGACCTTCCAGTCCAGGACAAGAATGGACAAAAAAGTTTAAGTTTTCTTTGAAAAGGTACTTTTGCCTCCCCTGCTCCCCTAAATGAAAGGCACGAGGGGCGCTTGCCTCCCTCTGCTCCCCTCTCCGGCGTCTCTAGTGTTATTTGATACAGTAGAATATCAGGCAGAGTATCAAGTTGTCAAGGAGCAGATGGTCAAGGTTTGAAAAGGCAGATGTTATACATCAGATTGTTATACGTCCTTCGTGCAGAATTCGTTACCACAGGTTGACATTATTATAGCTTAAAATACGCAATTCTTTCAAAGATGTCATCTAGATTACTTTTGAATACCACACGTACGTTCCTCCTAAATTGTTATCGCCACTTAATGCTATTATACTGACATGTGATTACAAGTTGATGATTCAGTTTTTTCTGGTGTAAGTTGTAGTTCGTGATATTTTGTTTTGCTTGCTTAAGAGCTCAAACAACGGCGTAACTTTACTTATAACAGAAACACGTGTCACTTACTGGTAATGCCAAAAACATGAAAGTGTATATGTTTGTATGGACATGATCTTAGTCTCGTAGCAGAATACTTCTCAAAGCAAATTAAACATTAGAAATCCAACATGAAATAACTACATCGTTTTTTATAACAACCTAAGAAAATTCGCTCTTCCTCGATACTGTTGTTTGACGACTCGTCATAGTTTGGTCTTAATTTATTTTCATATATCTTAAATCCCTGTAAGCTTCTAAAAACGTATGATTATCGGGATACTGTATATCAACGTGATAGCAACAGTCACCGACTTAATGTCACCCCTGTAGTTTGTAGCAATATCAAGAAAAAAAATTATATATATTTATACGAGCATGCGTTGTTTAAGGGAATCATCATGTATTTCAAGACTACGTTAACGAGGATTATAAAACATTTTCCGGGGTAACTGTGGCCGTAAGACTAAGACACGTATTGATGGTGCATCCTCATATATTTAGTTACATTGACCCAGCCATAGATTACTCTTCGTTTGTTTTTAATTTAAGGTATTTCAACTTCGATGATTTACATATGAAGTATAAAATATGGGTTAGTGAATTAGCGACGTCAGTTACCAGTACAGACTTTTTGCTTGTAAACTTGAAATATTCAGAACAAGTTGGAGTCATCCTAAATTTATCACCGTGTTAATATCAATAGTTTTATGTTTTTTTCTCGATTTGCAGCATACAGCAAGTATCGATTAATAATGATGAGACAACACCCCTTCTTGCATAGAGTAGCGCCCTTTATGTGGTAGCTTGTGGACGAGACAAGGTTAAAAAAGGAAATATATTGGCAACAGTTGATCTGTGGATGGCGTACAAGATGAAATGCGTTTCCCCTTCACCGTTTACACGTCTTCTAGCACATGACTAGGAGCAAGGAAGGACGTGCAAAATGGATCCAGTGAAATTCACAGTGATACCGAGTTCTTTACTTGAGACGTTTTGATATATTCATGGTGGCATGCCAGCAGAGTAACACGTGACATCATAATGCATAAATGTTTTGGCTGAAAGAGTAAGAAAATCAAGTATATTGATCAAAGCATAGCCAAAGAGCTGTATTGGGTATCAGAGGATGCACTGGTGTATAGGATCTTATCTGAATGGAAAGATGCTGCGCTTTCTATGAAAGTCCAAGGACTGAGTGAAGAGAGGAAAAGGTTGTCGGAAAGAGCATACTTATTGTACCAACATCCTTTTGCTTCCCACTCTGTCATAAACATGCTTGAACTCCCATGAAATGGATACCTTTCTTTACTCATATTGTCGTATTTTACCCTTCGTCGCTTAGTTTACTTGGCTGACACTGGGATGAGCTTAATATTAATTTGTATTAATATGTATGCATCATATGGTGTGATAATCTAAAAATCAACGAACGGTTCATCTGTAAAAGATATTGAGAAACAAGACATGGCTCCAACAAGCGATCGAACCTATCGTACAGACTTAAAACAAATTATCATTTGAAACATTGCAAGAATGCAGTGAATCCTTATGCAGACCATTAAACAATTATCCTTTAAATTACGGAAGGAATCCTCGTACAAAGGATAAATAAGATAAATTAGCGGTCGTGAGCACAAGGCATCAAACTTGAAGATTGTATGCACCATGGACTAAAAGCATGGAACGTATTATAAACCGAATCACAAAAAGAATCATAAAGCAACTGATGAAAAGAATCGTAGCACAAGTAACCCAAGTCCTGACACCATAGGGAGGCCAAGGCAGCAAATGACTTCTCTCTCAAAGGATAGCATGACCATAGAAAGACCCTTGGAAGTAATCATAAATTCAGTCACTGAATGTTAAATATATTTTTACACGTTATGATCATATGTCAGTGTATGGATAGTGAAAGTTATGTAGTTTTCTGTATTCATATCGTTTTTATTGTTACCTCCCCGTTATGTCTTAGCAAATAAACCAATCATTTTCATAAGCCAATCATAACTCGAGTGTCAAACGTTGCTAAAGAGAAAGGGGAGGCTACTGCGTTATAACCCCAGAAAAGGGATTGATTAAGGAACAAAACTATTCTCGGTCAATATACAATTGAGGAACACAGATATACACGACAACCAAAGTGTCGTTTTTTATTTAAGAATTGTTTTTCTTTTCTGTATTATTTAAGTAAACCTCTTACGAAATTTATGTATTCTGCTGTTTTACGTGGTATTATCATTGCAACTTAGGCGCAGTTATATTTAACCGTTATTACTTCCGCAAAGGAGGTAATGTTTTTGTTTGTGTCTGGTGTTAGCAAGTGTTGAAGGTATCGTGATGAACTTTTTATAGAATGTAGGTATTTTGAGTGGTTTAAGCTCTTTTTTGATAATTTGGATCAAATCCTAGATACTGGTTCGTTTTGAAATTTTTGGTAATGATATCACGACTATTGAGGACATGCTCGTGGGGAAAACGCAGTTCCCACGACACGCATTAGTACAGCTCATTTAAATATTTAGAAAACTACATATCCCACCTAGTTCCGTTGGCTTAGCGGACGTTGGTGCTCTCGAGAGTGCTTCTAGTCACCATTAATTATTAAAGGCATAATTCTGATTTCCTTCAGTATAAAATATTGTGTTGATTAAGGTTGATTAAGATACAGTGATAATTTTAGTTGGCATAGTTTATATTGTATTGCCATTTAAGATTTATTAGAAAGGTCAAAACGTGGCCACTTTGAACAGTCTGCTAGTTATAAAGTTTGCTCAAACAAGCATTTCGGAATGTCCAGTGGGGGGATTTTTTTGTTACCCCCCTCCCCCCGTGGAACATCTGGAACTAACGTAAGCTTCCTACGATTGTTGTTCTGGTAAAATTATCTGGTACAATAAAACGACAATTTGGGCAAAAGCGCGGACACCTTCGCGTCAGAATTTATACTACAGGCATAGTTATTCAGTACTGCAAAATAAAGGTCTGATCTGCACCTGACCAAGTTTGTGGCGTATACTTTAGGACGATCAGCCTCGCGTTAGGCTATAAACGTGCGTAAATTTTAGTCGGTATGACTAGGGTAGGTACCAAGTACTAGTTTGTCTAAAGAGTTGACACTCGGTGTCTCAGTGCAATAGTCTGTGCGGATGTGATATCCGTTATTTTACGTTTTTTGGCATTGTAATACGAATTTATGAGCATGTACACAATACGGTAAAGGGATAGATCCTTTTATGTTTAATAAAAAATATAATCATTGAAAATGATCAACTGAAAAATATAATTTCCAGTCCCCCTCCCCCAATGGTAAAAAACATGTTATGTTTATCCGTAATTACACCTTAGTTCACCATCATATGACAAATACAAATGATAGCATTCGTTTGCTAAATTATTGTATAAGAAATGTTGCATGTGTTTTATTGTCAAGGGTACGGTGAGGCCATAAAACCGTACTCTATGAGTGTGTTGCTGTCCGTAATATTGCAAATGATATATTGAATATTTGTAATGCGCGAAGGCTACAATACAGAAAAAAACATAGCGATTCTTCGATGAGTCTAGTACTTAATTTGCTACTCTCCTCTCAGTTACAGTTATGCTTGGGGCTTCGACAACTTCGTAAGAATTAGTACTTTACAGTTACCAAAATATTTTGGACAAGTAATAGTTTCTCTTGCACGCGGCTTGTGCCACTTTCCACGGTGCAAGATAACGTCTTATTAATGTTATTATCCAGTACCGTAGAGAGAAGAAGGTAGCCAGGGCAGGGTGCCTCGAGGGGCCCGCAAGAAATAAGGCATTAAGTTGGCCTTCATTTGTTATCGATTTGTTATGCTGAAAACTTAATTCACTAATGGCTATTAGAAGCTTGATTGAATTGGTGAGATTTAGGAGGGCATTTTTTAAACTTAAATTTTCAACCTTGTATAGAGGTCGATTGCATAGAAAGGCGTAGTTCAAGGGTAAAACAGCGAGGTCTAAAAATTTTCCCTTAAGAGACCAACCCTGGGGCCCAGGCTGTCTCTCGACGGCCCAGACCTTACCTAGGTTATATCGAAACATGTGTTCTGTCACTTTTACATGGGAACGCTAAAACGCTATCACCTGTAGGGACGCAAAGAGAAAATTCCATCTACAGGTGGACTTGAACCAAAGCCTATTGGATCATGTCTGATGGTTGTACCCAAACTGTGACCTAACTAAAACGTGCCTTGACCGCCTTAAAACGATTACTTATAAAAGGCGTAAAATCAAGCATGTCCAATTTACACTCCTACAGAATCAGGCAGACTTGAATGTAAAATTGAACACATGGGATTAACAAACATCATTGCTGAAAATGGGGAACGGGAGGTTGTTATCCCCACACCCCAATTCCGCAAAGGTCTCTTAACAAGGGTTTTTAACCTTTGTACATTGTAATGAAATCAAAGAGGAAGGCGGGGGGGGGGGGGCATACAAGCAGTGTTAGAACTGTTACAAGCGAAGGATTAACATACGTGGCAAGTGCCAGTTTTCAACGAAGATTGATACCGAAACTGCTCTTGTAATCCTCCCTCCCCAAAAACCACAGAGAACGTTAATGAATGTAGAAATGGAGTAACTTTGTCCGAAAAGAAATTCAGGGATTGTGAAATTGTTCAAGTGGAAAGAACAAAAATACCATTCAGAACAACAATTTACAGATTCAATAAGGGATTATCATGTCATGAATCATAATCATGCAAGATTTCATTGGAAAGATTTTTACCGGTATAATTAGGTTTTAAAAAGAAGGATTTTGCTGCTTTCGCATCAAGCAAAAGCAAGTAAAAAACGCATGGCATTAAGTGGTTCTAGCAACTCATGAGTTAAGGCATTAAATCATCAAATGTCGACATTCTGAACTTTACAGTACGAGCTGTTACGTGGACGCTATTATATTTCTCTATCAAAGGCAACACTGCTTATAATTACGACTCAATATGCATGGTAGTGTAAGAGCAATTGCAGTTGCCTGTCAGGTCATTGGCAGAAAAAATGTAAGAATGAGCTTTATAGGGTACCCAGACATTACTACGTACGCATAGCAATAAACACAAGATAAGCCCAACTGTAGGTAAACATGGCATTAGAAATAAGGCAATTTCGATTATGATAACAAACAAGTCACAGAACAAACTTGGTAATTAATAAAAGAAAAAGAATTACCATATTCCATTCAGCGTGAGCTTCTTCATCGTCAGTCAACACGTCTAAAGCAATTCTTAAGCAATGCACCACTATTAATCTGCAACAAACACATGCCAGATAGGTAATTTGATGCAAGTGTCACTGACATATTCCACGTATTCCAAGAAAATGAACAACTTTATGGACGAGTGGACAGCTGACTGACTGGGAAACAAAAGAACGGACTAACGGACGGATGGGTAGTTTGGTGAATGTATGAGAGCACGGACGGTTGCTTAATGGTTGCCTAAATGGCCGAGCGGATGGATGGATGGATGGCTTAATGGGTAGATGTGTGTAAAAAGTAATAAATGACGGGACAAACAGGTGGCTCTACGAGTTAAGTGGCACATCGAGGTATGGGATTGGAAATAACGGATGTGTGTATCACAGCCTGCTGATGGGGTGGGATAGATGCAACTGCATACATGGGTTAAGATGAAGAGTTGCGACAGACAGTACAGGATGCAAGAAAAATGACGCCCTAACAGATAAAATGAGGACGTATTAATTAAATAATATTTAAGCGCATATTTAAAAAGACGTTATCAAATAAAGAAATAATAAAGAATCAAAGAAATAACTAAACATATAACGACTGCTCTTCAATGACCTCAATCTAGAATAGCCACCTTTACTCCAGTCTGTGGGCTTATTGTAGGAAATATGGACGAATTTAATCAACAGCAACAATGATGGCTTGTGGCAATCCCATAACTTCATAAATTTGGACTGAAGAAATATGACAAGACAATGACAACGAAGTGACATTGTTTTTATGAGTATGTATCTGTTAACATACAAAACGTACTTCGTGGGTTAAGCTATGGAACTCAAAAAAAACCAAATGTGTTCTAAATTATTCTTTCCAGTTACCACGTAATTGTAAAATGTATAAAAGAGCAATATGACACCTGGTCAAAATTGTACAGTTCCTAATCATACAAGCAACAATATATAGCTTTTCCACCTGGCACATTACAGATATATTGGTGCCATTTTGGATTATGACAAAAGTACAGCTACAAGTATAGTTAGTACATGCGTATTGTGGAGTATACTAGTTACAACATGGTAATCATGGATTCCCTACTGCCCTGGATGCTAAATGTGAAGACGTAATGTTGGATATAATAAGCATTACACCATTAGCGCATCATACGGAATAGTGCAAAATCTAGTAGACGTTCCCATCGTCAACACACCTTAAGCGGAATAGGTGGATGACGACACAGTCCCGCCACGACCAGTCCAATTGGTGTGAACGAAGGTCCCAGGATTTGAGAGCAATTCATAAGTGTGGGCTCCGAAATAATCTCGTTGCGCCTATGGGTAAAGAGTAACAGTAATTAGCGTCATAATTTTGAAAAGCTAACGAGCCCATGCATAAATTACAAAGATCAAGGTGCCGAGTATAATAAGATAAATCAATATAAGACGGAGTATGTGGCAGCTTTCTCCAGGATAGTTATATTATTTCTAATAAAAATCGCAATCTTAACTTCTTCAGGATAAAGTTCCTGTCCGGCCATATGGCCGAAAGGTAAAAATTACGTCTACCATTTTACACTGACACTTCTCATAGTCAATTTTTAATTACTTTGCTACACAAACACTGGTAATAAAATTAGATATATGCACCAATTGTAAGCAGATTAAAACTGAACAGCCAGTAACAAGAATGGTCCATTAGATCGCTGACACTTACCTGGATCAAATTAGCTGGAAGGACAGCGGATCTGGAATAAAGTGAAATGAAAGATGTTAACGTAAATTTTGTGTCTTGAATCAGTGAAAGTGATAATTGCCGCGTACAGCAACTAGGTATCAACAGGCAGACAAATTGAAGCGAAACTATAGTTGGGGTTCAGACTAAGAAATGAAAACGTCAACTATCCGCAAATCAGAATGACTTCATTTATAGACTGAAGAACGTCTGGAAGTATCATGATGCAATGCGCAGAGTATCATCGACGGGCTTCATATCGTAGCATATTTTCATTAACAAGCATAATGAGTATACCTGGTAGCTACAGACTGCAAAATGTGACATTCTCAATACTTAATATAAAATACATACACCAAGAGTATGTAATACAGTCAAAACGTTGAACTTTTCGTCAGATTAAAGTGATGCCTGTTCAAATGAATTTTTGGTCAGTGACATTAATGCGAGTTCAGTTTAAACTGAAAATGGAAGATGTCCATTTTATGAAAATATCAAAACATCACACTAAATTAGTTACGCTATAACATCAGGGGGTTGGCTATTAATACTGACAGTTTATTAAATTTTCAGGGTATATTGCCAGTTTTTACTGACCATGTGTTTCAGAGTGACGCATAAAAAATAAAACCATGATCAAGGACTATGCATATCAACTTATGGATGTTGAGTGGACACTTGTCATAGCCAGTGGATGCAAAGTTTCTATATAAGCTCACCCCTACCATTGCTAGCTCAATGCAACAATGTCTCGATCGTACGCTGTGAATTTAAGTTTTGACACAAACATTATCACATGTATCAGTTATGTTCTATATCATCACATGAAATAGTTGTGTGCCAATATCACATGTATCAGTTGTGTTCCATATTATCATCTGTAACAGTTGGGTGCCATGTTATCATATGTAACAGTTGGGTGCCATGTTATCACATGTATCAGTTGTGTGCCATGTTATCACATGTATCAGTTGTGCGCATCACATGTATCAGTTATGTTCTATATTATCACATGTAACAGTTGTGTGCCATGTTATCACATGTATCAGTTGTGTG
>JANTCA010031669.1:0-21348 GCA_024741275.1 Chironex yamaguchii | reverse complement strand
GCTAATGTGCAGTATAAACCGCAGGTTGGCTCTGCGGACAATGCTCAAATGAGTGATTGTAAATGTGCCTGTGCAGGTGTCTAAGAGTCATGGTTGCTAGCCACGTGATTAGACGGGTATCCTCGATACGAGTGACCGGCCATTAAGGTAGCACGAAGAACAAAGGAGATCGATAATTTATCAATGTATTATACAGTTTATTTCAAATATTTCCAATCGTTAATACCGAATTTTGAGAACTGTTTCCTCAAACCCTACTTCACTCGTCCTTCATATCTGGAAACTCCTTGACACAGCCTCTACTTTGCGTCCCTCTGTCCTGTTTTTTAGAAAGCTAATATATGACGTATTTGAAAAAGGTGCTTGAATTGGATATCCAAAACAACACAATAATGTTAAAAATAGACACGGGACGAACTACTAGTTACATCACAACACATACTTTTGATTGTTTGTGCTTACTTTCGATTGTTTGTGCTGAATTCACAAGTCTTACAAAGGCAGAATGATCTATTTTTATTTTGCAGGAAGTGTTTGAGGCCAATGAGAGAAATGAAGATTTGCGTAGAAATGTCGAAAAATCTTCAGCTCATATTCAAGATGCAGAAGAACGTGTTAAGGTAGTTTTGAACTGGTTCATCATTGGATTGATGACAGTGTTGTTGCCTCTTTTTGGCGTATTCGGAATAAATTTTTCTATTGACTTGTGTTTCTGTTTCCGAGTAGTTGAGTGCTCTGTGTTTAAATTGTCTAACCTTACAATATGACGGCGCCCTTTTCTTTTTCCTCAACCCTTGGAGAATACAGCTGTGCAGGTACATTGAGTACTACAGTTAAGGACTGGCCCTAATAGTAACAATACTGCCATGACCTTTTCTATAAGTATTGAGTACTACGCTAGGAAGGATTATTTACAGTCCTCAAGTTATTTGAATAACTTACAACGCACGCACAACTTTTCACATACACAGCAGCCACTAGTCCTCTAGGCTATTGCTGCGTGGTAATGTTATCATGATTTTGTTATATTTTTAATAGCGATGTTTTACTTGGCATTTCTCGTGGTTCTCATAAGTACAGCCTCTTTCGCCTAGCAGTGATTGTGAGAAATGCTAGTAAAACAGTTTACCCATTCCTTTTTAATGTTGATTAAAGAGTGCTTAAGCTTGTTCTCTTACTTAACATCACTTTTTCTCTCATTGCGTGATTGCTATAATAGGGTTACTAGTATTAATAGATAGTGACGTATGAACTGCGGGGATCTGGAATCCCCACATTTCGAGAAAAAACGGCAATGAAATTCTCACGCAAGTAATATTGCTTTGGATAGTTTACAGGGATTGATCACAAAACAAAATCGTAAGCCCTGAACTCCTCCACTTTTCTCTGGCTGTACGCACTACTGAAAGAAGTAAAAAAGTGAAATTCGGTCAAAGGGCTTCAGGAGTATAGAAAGTGGACATGTGTGCTCCTGAGAAAACGCCTGTGAATTGTTCTTGTCTTTGTGAGCGGAATTATTTTGCTGTTACGAGTCTTTGTGGTTGCCAAAAGAGTTCTAACATTCTTCAATACTAATGTTGAGTTTAATTTCGTGTAGGATTTATCAAAAAAAATTGAAAGCTACAAGCGTTTAGTTAGCGAAAAAGACAAGCAAATTCAAGCTTTTAAACTTACACATGGTAAATTTGAAGAGGTAAGCTTTTCCTTCTACTTAACTAGATATGTCTTGGATGAGCGTCTCACTCCTCCCTATCACCTCACTGACTGCAACATCTTTAAGCTGCAATGATAAAGCAACGTTTGAGCAGTGTTAAATCATAGCGTCCCTTATAATCTATGTAGAAATTTGGTTGAGTTAAATGTTTATCGTTGCTCACTATGGTAAAGCTGCAAAATTTATCAGTGTCCAAGTTCAAGATGGCTACCGTCGATGGCACGATAACATTTCTGTCCTGGAACTGAGTACAGAATACGTTTTAGATCTTGGAGAAAAGGTTGAAATTGATGAAAGTAATCTTGATAATTTTGTGAGTCGAACGTGATCCATTGTGGTACATTTCTACTTTCGTTTCATTGATTGACTTTAGCTTAATCAGTACGTGATAGTGAAGATTTACCTGACCCTGAAAACAATAAAATGTTTGAGGCTTTTTTCTTGGTTTCAATATTTTCACAGACACCATTTCATTTGACTGAGAAACAAAATGACTTGTAACTTGTGTGGGAAGTTTGTGTTCTTCCGATAAGATCAGTGAAAAAGAAACAGACCATTGTCTGCAAGTTGTTTACGCTAAACGTCTTGGTGATACCCCAATCATAAGGTTGTTACAACTACGTGCTGAGTTTTGTCTCCTAGATCATGTGAGGGTTGTTGATTACATTTTTGTTCCAGGCATCAAGAGAGGAATCTAGTCAAGCTAAATTGCAGTTATTAGAAAAGGAAGACTTAATTGAAAAGTTGAAGAAACAACTTGAAAAACAGCAATTGGTATGATCACGCTAGTTTATTTTGATTACACTTATTTCAATTATGCCCACAGATTAGAGTTTTAGCACCACATCACTATTGAAGGTTTTCACGTACTTGAGAGATCATAGGTGAAATGTTTCCTACTTCACTGGCTATTTAAATCTGATGCATTTTTGTTGTTTCAGGCATAGCTTGAAACGTTTTGAATTTACCTATTTTTATGACATGCTATAGTTCTCTATTGCACGCTGTGTGGTGTTGACATAAAATGGTTATGTTTGATATACGTTAGACCTTTTTAAAATACATAATGTACATTCTTATATACACACGTAATTGTGAATTAGTATGGTCTCTGAGGACTCTGAGGGCTTTCTGCTCATTTTTGGTTGTCACTACTACAAGGCATATGCAACTTAGATAGTACTTTCCTGCACTCAGCTATTTATTTCGGGTGCTCTAAAATCCTATTTTCTGTCACAAGAACACCATAATACCTCACATCAAATTGGAAGAGAGGGCTTACTGGCTTATTAGCGTAAAGCATTCAAAGGGTATCTACAAGGAAAATGTAACATGTTAGTGTCTTTCATAGTAGTAGCATTTGACGTTAGTGCCGCTTCTTGTGACCAAAGGTCATGTCGCCCTTTCTTACTACCTATTGGTTATTGTAAATTTTTTGATTAGTTCTTCGAAGTATAGTCTGTTAGCTTTTAGATAGTGTATGTCACTTACGTTAATATGGTATAGGACCAAAGATCAGTGTTTTAATCCGTACAAATGACATGTCTCTGTCCCGAAACTACACTGTCTCATTCTCTTTGCATGGTAGGAATCAAAGGACCGCATTGCAACTTTACAAGAAATCATATCAGAGAAAGATGTTGCTGTTCGGCAAACTGAGATGAATCTAGCCAAAGAAAATGAGGTATGTATACAGTCAGCTCTTGTAGAACCTTTCGTTTGATCATGGATCCTTTGTTGCTAAATTATCACGCTTATGATTCAGGAGGGTCCTCATTCGAAGCCACTATTCGAATCCGTGGAATCTTCCTACCTCTGTACCCGGAAATACTGCCACCCTCCCGTGTCTTGAATTGATATTGATATGTTTCGAGGCAAAATATAAAGATTTAATATCATTGACGAGCAAGTAGTAACTTCGCACCTTCAGAGTGGCACCTGCAGTGTATAGGTGAAAGAAGTTACCAAACAGAACAAGCACTGAGATACTATCTCCCCAGTTAATGCAACTAGAAATGAGCCTGCCTTTTGCTACTGCAATATTACCATTTCTTTACAGTGCTAGTATTGTCACACGTATTTTAAGATTAGCTTATAAGCCTATTGGTCTTATGGAATTTGGGCAAAAATCTTGATTGTCTGCAGATCAGCACAAATTGATAACAATGTTGAAAATACGGTGACAATATTTCAATCAGGCACTTGCCTTGGAACGTGTTGTGTGTTAGGACGTCGTTCTATCCAATATGATTCAAATAATAAACTGAAGATCAACATCATAGGTTATTTTCGAACCAACGTATTTTGCTATTGTCTGGTTCCTGTAGTCATGCTCAACCCCAGGACCACGACTTTTTTGTAGTGCTTCAGTTTGTTAACTTTATTGTTGAGTACGCTACGTTGAAAGAGTCAAATGCTGTTCTTGGAAGTTATTCAAAATTAAAAACGAATATACGTACGTGGAAGGGAAGCTAGTTTGTATACGGAAGACGGATTCAGCGAGTTTATCGTCACCCAAGCTGGGTTTGCTAAGACTCAGATATTTACTCTTAATTAAGATCAGTGTAATAGCATTGTTGCTGCCCGGAAAACAATATGCGAAAATGTCGCTGAAGCCAAAATTCTTATTCATTACCTTAATACTTTGTGCAAGTAAATTTGTTTAATCAGGGATTCTGAATAACAAGGACTTTGTTTATTGAACAGATGTATAAATCAAACCCTGTTTCTTCGCACAAGCAGGAAGTCTTCTCGGTTCTCAGCTTTTTCCCGTGCTATACATTAACTAATGTCCATTCCTTTTTGCTCTTTTGATAGAGCTTTTTGCATATCTCTTGTTGTCTTTTCTCCTGTTTTGCCATTTCTCATTGCAAGGTATAGTTACTATTGCTCCATTCCTATTCCTAGATTATTCGTCTTTGCCTATATTATTCTCCGATTATTTTGTCAGTAGCATGAAAAGGTTGGACTGACTTCTCTCAAATTCCTTTCATTACTTATCGTCTTTCGGATTCCCATTTTTATATCGAAGTTAGGATTTCCGCCAGGCTCTTCAAATCCAAAGCCTGACGTGATCTTCCTTGTTCTGTTGGCGAACTGTTTCTTCCTTTTGTTCTGAACAACTATCATATGGAATTCCTTTGACATTTTGGCCATTTTGATAAAGCAAGTATCTCACAGAACATTTTTGTAAATTCCAAAAGTATCATTGGATCGCCTATTCCGTTTAGGTTTACAGCTGTAACTTACATTTCTCTTTCTGGTGTTCCAATCGAATCAAGGAAATATCCCCTCTCCAATTTTTCCAGTCCAACATGGTTCTTGTCATCTCCGACATTTGCTTCAATCCAGTGGAATTCAGGTGTAATAGGATCAGTGTAGATTGGTTTCTGTTACTTTTCGTATGATCATCATTACGATCTATGTACGTCAAATCTTACTTCAAGTGCATCTTACATATTTTGGATCTGGCATTTCTGTGAGTGTTCAATGACTTCTCATTAAGCCTTGTTCCCTCTCTTTCGTTTTTTAAAGCTTCAGCTGCCGCAGCTGTAAACCATAGTGACTACCGCGAATCTTACAAAAATGCACTTCACTAAGATTCGTAATTCCTTAAATTTGTTCATTGAGAGGGCTTAGCCAATGGAGATCTGTTTACTTGTAAGAGATTATCTTTCATTTATAGTATATCTTGCTTGGCGAAGACAGACTATCATTACTTTCCAGTGTCAATGATCCTGTAACACTCACATCATTCACTAATAAAGCTGGACTCATTCCCGGATTGTTTTGTCTTGGATCATGAGCTATGGCAATATGAAGTCATCGGGGCCCCTTGTGAAACTTGATCTTTTCACTTCATCCAAATGAAATTCAAAATATTTAACTTTAAGACTCTCTTGATACAGAGATCAAGCCATCAAAATTGTCAACATACAAGGCCAAAGTCATGGGACAGGCCAGCGAAAATTTGCGCAAAGCCTCTTGTGGCCCAAGGTCATTTTGCGTCTTTGAGAGTGGTTTTTACCTTAACCACCATCTTTTACGGCGCTGGTCATGACGTACTAGACTCTCGTAGAGGCTGATAATAGTATAGCTAACTGCTTTAGACTTGTACGAACAATTTGACCTCTGAAGCTTTTTAAAGTTAGATACAAAATGTCTAGTATTAAGTTTTACCTCGGACCAGCAACATATGTTAAAGATCTTTAATGTCTTGCTATGCTGATGAAGTTTATGGGAAGGATAAATGCGAACAATAGCATAAGATATATCAACGGTTTTTTGATAATATATCTTGCCTGGTAATGGGCATGGTGTAGATAGTCTCATCTGCTACATAAATATTTAAAATCTTGAAGCAATTTGTTCCTGGCTTTTGGATACCAAAATGTTCTGAGTGATTGCCAATGTAATATCCATTCAATAACGTTTTCGCAAAAGTTAAGCTCAGGGCCCACTCTGTTTGTGACGGAGTAAAACGTGCTTTGTATCATCATATAATCTTTGTAAATGACTGTACGACATCCGACCTAGTCACTAATGTATAACTTTATAACTGTATCTTTTGAAAATTAACTATATTGGTTAAAGCATGGTTCGCTATTTAAAGTGCCGTATTAAAAATTCCCGCCTGTTGATCGTTATGGAGAAATATAAGAACTTTTTGTCGAGGAACTGATCATTCTTGCTTTAGATGTTTTTATTGATAAGCGTTTTGAAATACTTGCCATCGTAGAACTGTTCATTGCAAAACTGTAGGTTAGTACCAACCATTTAAATTTGTGAAATCTGAAATTCTTTATAGCATAATGTATCCATTTAAGGCAAGTATAAGACATTGCACTGTTATATACTGATGCAGTCTCAGGTGTTTACTTTTTTCTCAGTTTTTTTTGCGCAATACTGAAACGAGCCCTCATTCCTGATTGTTATGATTTTTTTTCGAAAGTGGCGATCAAAAATCCATTATCATTGGTCTCTTTTCGATTGATGGCTATTACTGGCACGACTTTTTCTTTTTTAGTTCCCATCAAAGCAAGTAACTCATTAACCCCAATACATCACATCTTATATTCTGATGATCAGCTAAAGCCGAAGCATTCTGTTTCTTGTCTGATAGCTTTCCTGCATACGATCCTCATTTACAACATTCTTCAAGATCCTTCCTTTTTTACTGTCTGTATCCTGTCTAGAGTGAAGTCGAGTGCAATACGTGTTGCTTGCTATTTTGCTTGGTCTTAAGCGAGTTTTTGCAAAAACAAGCAACCGAGAATAACTAAAAATAGACAGTGACGTTATAATAACAAGACTGACTCGTTTACTCGTCCAATACAGTTGGCTACGTTATTTAATTATTGATAGGGAAGGGGGATATATAGAGTGCTGGATAGGCAGTATCGCACCTGTTTGCCAGTTACGGAAAGCGGCAAACAGGTTGTGTCGTTGCAGGTAAAGAATGGATCATTTGGGGTGAACTTTACAAATACGTGTACATCTTTATATACGTATATTGAACTCACGTAGTTCTTGAATGCTCACGTACAAATGCAATTATGTATGCATCTACTACCATGTATGATACTATACCGATAAAGGTAACACTACTTGCAAAAAGGTCTAATTGTCACCATTTGAATTGCTACACATTCCACTTCACCGCTTATCAGATCGCGTGTGATCAAATGCTTTATGGTTAAGAGCATAGTGACTGCGAAACAAACAACAGTCACCTAAGTCTTCCTAGTGCAAGAACATAATACGGTTGCAATTTGCATATCTTTATTATTGTTTTGAATGAAGACTGATTGATGGTAATTTTCTTAATGGGTATCAACAAACCTGCACGTTACGTGTTGCTTGAAACAATAATCGTTTTCAATGTTTGTTCAAAGTATTGAGAGACGTGGGAGGTTCGTCTTGGTGATTGAAGACTAAACTAATCCCTTTCGGAATCAAAGGCTGATAAACTTGTGACTATTTTGATGCCGCACTTTTTTTATCATTCATAGGACACTGTACAGTGCTTTGTATATCAACCTTCTTAAACACTACAAACATTCGCAGACATAGTACCTCCCACATTGTTCAGATTTTATCGTGCTTTTTCAGGACTAAGCTTTTATCTCCAGTTGGAATGAAGCCTTTTGAAAGGTGGTGCCAAGTGAATTAATAAACGCCGGGTTTTTTGTGTTTTCTTTTTAAAATTTTGGTATCTTTTGTTTGTTTATATCGGCGCCATGTTTTTGGGAAACCATAAACGCAGTTTCAAATGTTTTTTACTATGTTTGTAACTATTCACGAAGAGTTAGAACCTACATAGGTTCATGCATAATTAGTGCTCTTGGAAATGACGCAAGACGCTAAACAAAATGCACGTCTCTGAACAGATTTTCTTACAAGTAGAGATCTTCAAATGTTCATGTATTTGTAGCTTTTTTCTCCTTTACTTTCGTCTCCCCCTTCTCTTCACTCCTTGTTCTTCTTTGTTTTCTTGCTCGTCTTGTCTTTAAATCCTAGTCGTATGCAAGTAACTGTAACGTAACGGTGCAGAAAGAGAAGGTGAGTTTCCTTCGACGTTGTTTTCGTAACAGGATTTGAAACTTTCCACAGACCTTCTGGAGAGAAAAGTAACAGTAAGAGACCAGACCATAAAGAAATTAGAGGACAAGGTTTCAAAACTCGAATCGGTATGTACGAACTCGACTATTAGACATACAAAAGTGAGGATCTTGCTTTGCATTCTTATGTAGTTCATGTAACTTGTTCCAATGACTGCACCGCTATGGTAGACTGCTTTTTAACTCACTTTTAATTCCTTTGTAAAAGAATAAACGAAGTTATCCAAATCGGTTGAGTGTTAACTTGTTAGTGACGCTACAATTGTACCACAATGCTTTTGGTTGAGTGGAAATTCGACTGTTTTGCTTATCATCCCATCATGAGGAGAACCAATTGGCATTAATGGAGTGGAGTATGTCATGTCATCATTGGAAGAACCTATCAGGATCAATGGCAGTGGCGGCTGGTGGGATTTCGTTAGGGAACGGGGGGGGCAAATTTCAGATCTGGGTGTGACCCAATATAGTTATAGGGGCCACGCCCCTGTTTCGTATTAGAGATGTTACATGAGAACAAAAATGTAACTTTTAGGTCCGTGTTGCTCAGGAACCTAGGCATTTTGTAAACCTTTGATAAAAAATCTTTACTTTATAAAAACAGAAGTTACAATAGCAAAGGTTACAGCAAATGTTGTATCATAAGAGCAATATTTGACCGTGAGTTCGCCACAGGTGCGCTTTGATTTACATTGCCACCGTTGTATGCCGCATGATCCTACTTTAACTGGCGAAACTGTAAACAGTATTCCTGCGTGCAGCAGACATCAATAAAAAGGATGGCATATTTGTGAGATTTCAGTAAGGGGAGGTTTGCTCGTGCATAACTAATCTCTCTTTCTTCTCCATATCGACCGGGATTTCGACAAGGTCCCGCGAAAAGCTTAGCTAATGCTAGACAATTTTAATCAAGACGCTTCTTGGACGATCACGATGGAGTCTTTTAAGGCCAAGTTTGTTCTATTGTTTTATCAACCTTGTATCTTTTTAACTCTTATTTGAGCTTTTGTATCGTTATCGACTATGCTTATGCTTATGCAACTTAATTTCACTAGTTGCAAAATTTGAGCTTGATTTCGTGTAACTCTTAAAATTTTGAAACCCGCAAGGGCCCGTGTTGTCTATGGCTCCAGGTACCGAGCTGACTCTCTACCGACCTGCTTGTGACGATATAAGTACGTTATTGGCGGTGGTGTAGTTTTTATAGCGGCCCTTAATGTAGTTAACAGTAACACCACGATATCCGTGCTTAAAAGTTCATGGAATAATCACAAATAATACGAAAATTAATGAATACAAGGGTAATGGAAATGTTAAAATAGAGACAATAACCGTGCAACAATGCGACAATTCTAGACCATAACTGGCGGGTTATGTTGGTATAGGCTCTATTGAAATGTTTTGTGAAATTGACTTCTTATAATGCGGAGGCGTTTTGCTAGTTTAAGTAAGTAAAACTTCTTAGCCAGGGATTGATATGTACAGAAATCCATTTATAAGGCAATAAGAAACTTGACTATGATTCAGTGAACTACAGTTTATTGTAGTTCGCAGAATCATTATTCAATGTTTGTGTCTTAAAATACTTTTAAAGCAATGTTTGGAAAACAAAGGTAAATGCCAGAGTGTATTCGAGCGTAAGTTTGATCCTGCGTACGCTTTCGAGTAAACAAGAGTAAAAATAATTACTACATTTAGATCAGCAATGTAATTACCTTGGCCAAGGACGTTTTGTTTATTTATCGTTTGGTTGGTTTGGAAAGCAAAACTAAAAGTTGTTCACGTATCGTTAAAACTTTTTTATCATACGTTGACAACTTGACCGACTCCGACTGATTCTTTTTTGGTGATGCTCCGAATAAAATCCAGGATTCTGAATCACTTTGAGTTTTTCGGTAATGATATCTTCATATAATCACAACTAGGGAGGAAATCCTCTTTGGGATAGCCCTGCTACCACAACGCCTATAAGTACAGGTTATTTGAATTTTGAACAACTTGGAATCCCACTTGACCCCATCGGCTTGGTGGAGGTTTGGGCTCTACTTTATGGAGCACTTGATTCAAAACCTGATTTCTTAGAGCGTCAAATAGTTATTTCAATCTAATTTTTTCAATCTTGCTCATCTTCAGTCTACCTAGGGCTTTGATTCTAGATATGTTAAGGTGAAGTTCACAAGCTTTTATGTGAATTGGACCGAAACATGACGAGGATTGGTTGTTTTGATGTAAGTTTCCTTTTTCGCACAAATTAGATGACAAGGGATAATCTGAAGAAGTTTGAGAAGTTCATGTCGGACAAAGACCGTATGATGAAACAAGTAAAATTAGATGCGGAAAAAGATATCGAGGTAAAAGAAATCAAAGAAAACATGTATGCGTAATGTAGAAATCGAGACAGTTATGATGATAGCCTTAGAGATCTATGTGAATGTGAAAGGAATTTACTCGAAACCAACGCGAAATTTTCACTTTTCCACTGGACAATACGATATGTTTTCGCACTTGACAACGAGACAAACACATTAAAAGAGATTCTGCAGATATATATCCGTTTTCCAAACGTTTGGTCGTCGCTTGATTAGTCGTGTACCCACTTGGAATCACACAGAAATCAGGTTAAGTATCAATTGACGTTTTGTTGGTCTAGAAGAAATTTGGCACTTCAAATGTCTTAATAGTCATTTTACTTACTCTTGAAAAGGTAGAGGATTTACAGTATGATTGGATCAACTTCTGGTTAAGTTCCAAGCGACTTATCTTTCAACAAGCTCTAATCCTTACACCAATATACCGGAATCCACCTGCACTGACTGCCAGACATGCAATACTCTTTTCTAACGTTTATGAAGTCATGGAATCGTTCTCTTGATTGACATTGTTACCCTACGTTACTAGCAACAGTTGACAAAAAAAATTTTATACGATTCTGTAGGATATTGCCACCGTTTTCCTTTGACCTGTAAATGCAGGCTGTTTTTAAGGTCTCGTTTTAAGAGACCTCGTTTGCATGCTATTTTGACAGCATATAGTTTAAGGTAGTAATCGGAAATTATACCTTGCATGGTAGTTATCACTTCTTCACATGGCAAAGAATGCTTTTAGTGTAAGTGCTCCAGTATGGTTGTACGGTTGCAACATAAGATTGTATAATTTGATATTCGTCAATATCACAAATACTAAATTTCACTTATCGAGAATTACTTCAATTTTTGAAAAACGTAACCATGCAAAATTCTGATTTTGAAAGTATCAGAGTATTGTTAAATTTTCTGTTTACTCTAGTAAATTAAACAGTTGTTGTGCCAACAGATACAGAAGAGAACTGTGGAGAAATCGGCTTTCATCCTCTTATCATTAGGTTTGCACACGCGTTGTCTGACGTCAAGGCAGTTAGTTTAGAGAGCTTAGTTAACCTGTTGAATATTGCGTGCGTATAACGTAAGGGGTACTGAGACTCTACATATGTTGATACTGATCTTACTTAAGTATACGTCTTGCTGATGTACTTTGCGTAGTATCTATTATTGTAGTCTCTCTTGAACTCATGTGTATCCTCATATAATCCGACTTTAATTCGACTGCTCTTGAAGAATAAGATGTCGATCAATTTTTCTTTCTGTAAGGTAACGAACGATTTGGTGTTGTTCACGAAAGGTAGCCGATGTCGTGTAAAGTAGATCGCGTGATTACGTTCTAAGCTGGGATAGCAGAGCAGAGAACCTTTTTCAAATGGAAAACTAATTTGCCAAGTTATCGTAAAAGGGATAGAGCTCATAACATAATAAAGAGACGGCTGCTATTTCGTTCACGTTCTTTTCTTGTAAGCAATATATTCAAAGCAATGACCTGATACAATGCTGGTATGCAACAATCAAAGATAAAATGCCCAACCCTAGTGGCCATCCCGAGCAAAATTGGATCCACGGTCGAATTTTCAATGTATACTATTTTACTGTCTTCTACGACACGACTAATAGATCCCAGGTGAAACGTTTGCGGGCGAATCGGGGTTTTTTTCTCTGGAATGCCCATAAAAGTATATATCTTCATAATCGCCTTGAAAATTTGTGATGTTGCGCTAATATATAATTAAAAGCTTTTTTCGTCCGACACTATGAATTATCAGAAAGAAAGTATAGATATGTGGCAACCTTTTTATAAGAAACGTGGATCGAAACTAGCCATAATCATAAACAAGAAAGAAAAGGACAAAGAGAAAGTGAAAAACAAAACAAAGCATTATTGGAACAGTCCAAGTGAAGAAGCCACGAACTCTTTGTGCCTACAGAGTACTGGTTTTCTATTTTCAAGATTTGTACCACGAAAATATAGTACAAATATATCGTCATGTCCGTTTGATTTCGCTTTGCTGATGACACTTTTACCATTTGTAAAACTTAGTTGGATTGTGACAGGTTTTTCCAGAATCTTGACCAGTTATGCTCCGCACTCTAATTTACAGTAGAAAAGGAACAAAATAGTTTATTACCTTTTCTTGATGTTTGGGTGGAAAAAACTGAGAGAAATTTAATAACAAGGGTTAAGAATATTTCCAGAAGGAGAGGAATTGGTTTAGTTACTTCAGTTGTAGTCATAACTAGCGTAAGTATGCAGTGTTGATGAATGGGAGGACTGTGACATTTTGTCTTCTTACTTTCGCTAATGAGGTTGTTTTTATAACATGATTTCTTTGGTATAGAAAGTGTCAACAGCCGAAATTCCAGGTATTCGAAAGACAGAAAAACATAGGATTACTTGGCTTGTTTGGTAACGCGTTGCTTGCTGTTAAGTAGTGCTGTTAAGCTAGTGAATGATCGGTGATATACAAACTTTTTCACTTTGCCGCCCTTGTGAACAAGATAATGTTCCGTCCGCGAAATTTCTACCTACAAGGCATTAGGCATGGGAATGAGTTTTTCAGCAAAGTGCTTAACCAAACGCTATCGCTCTTATTGTGCCTTTGTCAACGATGCCAGACATTGGTAGTGTTGGAACCTTAAGTCTCCCTGTCTCACCATCTACGTTACTTGGACACTTCGGTAGTGATTCTCCCTATATTCTGTTCAATTAGCAGTCATAGTTGTCCATTCAATCATCACCACCATTTGCATTTTGAGCTCTCTTATTCTATCCTGGTATTAGCCTGGCTTACGTTTTGAGTTTCTTTCATGCCAACTGGTTGTGAGCTAACTCACAACTGTAGTTCTGAATCCTGGGTTCTCATACGATATTAAAATTTGAAATAATTTCTATCCTTATTTAGACAAACAAGTAGGTGATCTAGAGTATTGCATGTAGTAAATCGTTTGATTATACACTTCCTGGAAAACAAAACTGATTTTATTTATGCTATCATCTTTATTTCAGAGCTTGAAGAACCGTCTGCTCAATGCGGAGGATGCCATCAACCAAAAAGACAAGCAAATTCGGGACTTGCAGAAAAGTTCAGTGTCCGCCAAGGTAATGACCGTGCACGCTAGGTTTTAAATGAGACGTCGTTTTTTACTACGTTTGATGCAGGTTTTCGTTCCTCTCATTTTGTCAATGACTTAGGCCTTGTAAGTTAAAAATTCACATTTTCGGATTTCAGGATATTCACGTATGTGACTGCTCCCTTACGTTTTAATCCTTCTTTGCATTTATAGTCTTGATTTCTCTTTTGATTCGGCATGTATACAATTCCTTTTTAATTCCAAATTATGTGAGGCTATTTTGTGTCATGTTGGTAGTCCTCAATGAGAGAGCTTCTTTGTAGGCCTCTTTTCAGAAGGTGTTGTTTGCCATTCCTACAAGTCTTGTGTGACTCCTCTAAACTTCTGTACCATGTCTGCCTTAATGTCTATGTTTTCAGATCTTAGAGAATATGAGTTTGCCCATTGATAGAAGAAGCCTCGTTTATTTCTCGCTCGATGTTGGATATTGATTTTGGATTATCATACGTTAAACTGTCTTAGCTAGTACTTTCCTGACATCATCGTATTTGCAATGAAATCGCCATAGCTAGACCACTGTACTAGTAACCTGGTGCCAGTTTTCTTGCAGATTTTCTCGTTTACTCCTCCCAGTTACTCGAGCAGAACTCTCTTATATCTACATATATCTCTTATGACACAGAACACAGGAAGCAATAGCATTTTATAATTTGGTAATTGCTCGTTTGTAGTCCATAATGGACTGACATTGTAGAACAGAATTACACCATCCCTCAACTTTGTTTTTTTCAAAGCATGATCGTAACGATTTAAGAATAAGAAGAATGGAGGAAGAAAATAAGCAACACAAATTTTTGCTCGAGAAATTGCTGGGAATAGTGCACAGTCATGATCCAAGGATACTGAAAGAATTCGAGGACAGCTTTGACGAACAAGACTCTACTGGAGAGTAAGTCCTTATCCATCCATCTGTCCGTCCGTCGGCTCGCCCGCTCATCCATCCGTCTGACCATCCATCCATTAACTCATCCATTCATCCATCGATCCATTGATCCGTCGATCCATCGATCCGTCGATCCATCGATCCATGCACCCATCTATTCATCAGCCCATCTACTCATCCGTCCAGCCTACTATACGTCAATCCATCCATCCATTCATCCATTCATCCATCCATCCATCCATATTTTTCTGTTTTGTGTATAGACCATATACTCGCAGAACGATAATCAGGGAACAATAAATTGACACATGCTTTACCCTCGTCCTTTACCACGTGTTTTGTGATTGTGATGAAGTATTAATGTAGAAGTATCAGCGCCTTATTAAGTAGAGTTGAATAGGAAGACGATAATAGCTGAGATAAAACGTAGGTTATTGTCGACAGTAATTGTTATTAGTCAGCTCCCTGTGGCATTCTGTTTTCCTGTCCCATATGGTTTCCCCGCTTGAGTAAGACTATGGCTTTGAAACCAAAGCCTTTTAAATAAAAAGATTTTCTATTTTTGCTCCTACAATAAGAGCGCTCTTTACAATACCCAGATCTCTATTTTGTTAACACAACAGTGTAGGGGGACCCAATGTTTCTTCCACGATCTATCAATTCATCACGTTTCTGTGAACAAAAACTTTATTTTGTGTCTTCCTTTCTAGCTATTGCGTAATTTTCCTTCTCGTTACTCTTTTTTATTCACAGCAAACAGCCGCTCATTCATAAGGAGGATGAATGGTGTTGATTTACACAGATCAAGATTTCGAGTAGCCTTCACTGCAGTGTCTTTTAGACCAGTATCCGATTTTTGCCGACGTTTTTTACTACGTTTTTATGATACATTTTGAGAAGGAAGAGAATATTTTGGGGCTGGTCCTGGGTTAGTAATTGAATCATTAATGGAAGAGTAGTTTGCATTCATGAGGTGCGACTTAGATATTCGCTGAAAATGTGCAAGATTGGTAAACAGGGAAAGTTCAAATCATTTCAGTGTAAAAGTGACGGTAGTTTATACACTATATACTCCACTCAGCACAATTTGTGTCCTGGAAGTACAAATCCGCGTGTTGCTTCAGGTATTTGTATATTTTCAGAACTGCTAATTTTACAGATTATACAGTGTCCATATGAACAATCATATCACATTTTAGTTGATAAGTAATTTGAGCACGAACATTGACCATGGGAGGCTCGTTTAAATCATGCCATGTATGAAAACAGTGAATTATGGCTTTTGACCACGCCGGGTCTACGTTACCAATTGTAGTTAAGTCTCAGGATTTTACCTTGCGTGTTGAAGTAACAAAATTCTTAAGTCATACTAACTAATGTCCTCTAAATTTTCCATTTTGCTTTACCTTCTAAACTCCACTGTTGTTATTGTTGACTCATGCTGTAGTAAGTAGATACTAAAGAAAATAATGTTCTCTCACACAGATCTAGACAAGGGATATCCAAGTATGCTTCATAACGTTTCCGAAGTCATAAACTAGACATCTGATAGATCAAAGGCGTAAAAAGTATTTCAAGTCGGGAGAGGGGGCCCATTTGATCCTCTTGCTGTTCTCAGCATCAACAAGAGCACTTTCTTGAATTGTTCCTCAACGAGGTCCCGTTATTTCGAAAAGCAAGAACACAAAGCCTGTTGAATTTAACCTCATTAACTGACATCGGGTACTTGCTGTATATATAGCTGTAAATGCCTAAAGCCAACGATTCTGTGCGGGAAAAATCGAAACACGTAACGTAATAGCTATCTTACCAATAATAATTTTCTTTCTTTCCAATGCATATCAAAATAGGCTTTGCTGTTGCTTTTAAGTAAAATTTCTTAGCAGGCAACAATTTTGTTAAGTCTAAGGTAGTCCTCGCTAGAAATCCAAACTTACGAATATGAACCGCCAAAGTATTTCAAATACAATTCTAGTTCAGCAGCATCTAGTTCATTTGTCTAAAATTATCGATAAATGTTTTTCTCGTTTTACAAGCCATCACGAACCACCATTAATTGGTCTACAGGCCATCCTGTCGAGCTCTGTATGAAACTTGTGCAAACGGCAATAAATTGATGCCTTATAAGTACAAAATAGGTGCCACGTGTAAGCGTGCATTCTAGACAGTTAGACCCCTTATCGAATGAGTAAAAGATGATCGTCGAGAGACTAGCAGTCTTTCGACGTTGATATTGAGCTGTTTAGCTCAGAAGAAAAGGCGTGAGATAAGCTATCGCGAGACACCGATTCGATGCTGCGGCGGCCACAAGCATAACTGAACTTCTGTTTCTGTAATCCACGAACTGGATTTCCCTTGGATAGGCTGTCATACACGTCTATGGTTCGCAGCAGAGATTGTGGTTTAGTTGATTAATTGTGGACAATGAATAACACTGACCTTGCACAAACCTTTGCTATAGCTAATGTAGATAGTTAAAAGGATGGTTATATTTTGGCATTTATTATTAAATGGACTGCATACTAACCTTCGTTACCAACAGGACTGTATTGTCCTGTTTTACTTTTAGCCGATGTGGTTAATTAGTTTAGTTTCAGTCAATATAATGGTGTTGCAGTGCCTCATTGCAAATTTCTTTTTTCCTGATATTTTTACCATTAATCAACGTTTTGAATATTATGAATTTTAACGTAGACCCTTGGGACTGATTTGTGACAAGTGAAATCTAAAAGAAATAACAGCCTATTGCAGGTGAAAACGACCCCTCCATGACCGGATTGCAAATGAGTCTTCGTGGGTTTTTTTAAAGATGAGTTCGTATACAATTTTTGTATCGTATTGTTATATGATTCTTTGGTAGGACAGCTTAATGATATCATTATTAATATATCTCTAAATGCCTCTGTTTTTAACGTTTTCTGTCTATTGTTGGACAAAGAGAAGCAAGGTTGTTCTGTATACCATATTTTTCATAAATGCATGCATTTTAAGGGATTTTTTGGAATCATTGACATCTTGTATATCCAAACTATTCATCGTTTCTATTTTTGTAGATTGCTCTTTTCAAATCGTACAGTTTTAGACATTTACTATGTAGTTAGGAATTAGATACCTTGTATCCAAAGATGATATGTGTCTTATAGTTAACATGACTTGCAGCGACGCTTATTGTGGCCAGTGATGATTTTATCAGGTCAAAGAGAGATTATTACAAGGTTATTCCGTCGACTAACACCCATCTGGAAGAGTCCAATGCCATCTATCATTTTCGTATGTTACATCGTAGATCTTGCAGTTTTAAGTTGGCCTTGGCCCGAAGTTACCGATTTAAGAGAATAAAGATCTGTCAAAGTTTGATAATACATCCATTCTAGGTGGTTGTAGTAATTATTCATGGTTTCTAAAGCGTCTCTGTTAGTCTGACGTCTGTACAGCCGTAAGACATTTTTCTTCTAAAAGTAAATTTTTGTTGGAATAGAACTTTATGCCCCAGTTTATATTGTAATCTGATTTGTAAAGATGAATCCTTTTTACTGCTTCTAGAGCTATTTTGAAATTGTATTTATCCCACAGTGCTAAGCAGTGTAAATATGTTTGCTGAAAATAGATTTGTCAGTGGTTACATGTTTTGAATTTGTCTATTTTGACTAATGCGCTGTGTGGTTTATGGTGTGTAATTCACACCCGTTGCCAAAGGTAGTTACACAGTAAACCTAGAGAGTACGTTGTTTTAAAAATCCTAGTCTTTGTCGACTCGCTTGAAGCCATTTATAATTGTAGTTTATCATGTATTGAGTTGAAAATTTACGATGAATTTGTGCCTGCTCAGCGGTAAGTTCTGGAACGTCAACACGGACATTTATACGTTCCTGTATGTCTGCGGTTTCCAGATTCACCACGTGTTGGGCCTGGAGCATCCTAAACACAGTTGGAAGCCGGACGATTGCAGCAGCTTTTCAACGGTTCTGCACTTAGTAAATAGTAGTACCAGGGTTGCATGGGTTAAACCTTTCCCCCCTTATCGTATACGGGGATAATCGTTGGTCGTGGAATACAATTGGACGGACAATTAGGAATGATCAAGTACTGCACAGCAACAAATTCGAAACTTAGATGCAATGTATGAACCCCTTTTTGTGACTGCACACGGAGAAGAACTGCAATTGTTTGGTTTTGTCGCAGGAAAACCAAGATCTCTTGCACGCCAAAGTAAGAGGGAAAGAGCTCAAGGAAGAACCAAAGCATCTTGGCTAAACGAATGAGCTGGAATAAGCACTGCATCATGAAAGTTGAAAAATGGCATGAAATGGTGTAGCACGCCGCAGGGGCGGCTTTGGTGGGGTCCAGGCGGCCGTGACTACCTCAGCAGATATTTGAAGGGTGCGCCGAAGTATAGTAGGAGCGCCAAAAACTAGGAGGATTTCGATCACGCTATACTATCCTACTATCACCCAGCACAATGTACCAGGATAAGGTTTCCAAGGGTGCCATTTTCAAGACTTACAAAGGCATTTCGTTAAGAATAGGTAGTTGAGTCGAAAAATATATTCCTAATAAGGCTAGTCCAGACAATTTGCATTCATGGCTGAGGTAGTCAGTACAAAGCTTACTTTTAAGGCGGGCATTTCACAATGGGCAAATACTTGTGGAACGACTTTGTTGACAGCCGTTGTTTGGAAGCTTGAGAAATTCCATTTTGCAATCGATAAAGTATCCAGTGAAATTAGGCAGCGTTTTAAGAAGAGCCAACCCTTGTTAGAAGCTTTTTCATTCTTTGCCTCAAGTAGCTTTCATTACCTCCTGCAAAAGTGCAAGACATCTCGTGATCCTCAGAGGGCCCTTGAATGTTTTAGCCAGATTTTTAACCTGGACAGTTAGACGAGCTATGAACCTTTTCAAGAAATTGAAGAAGTTTAGTCACCGATATTGATGATGATAATAATGATCACGATGACGATGATGATAATCTTAGTGGTGATGCCTATTCCCAAGCTTAAAACTTCATAGATGAGCATTGTGCACAAGTCAGAGACGAGGGTCATAGGTTCTGATAAAAGGTGACAAGTAGAGATGCAGTTGAAACTGTAGTGAGAAACAGAGAACAAGACCATCTCCCTTTCCTGATGCAATTGCTATCATCCGTCACCCAAGTTTAGAGACGCATGCTGAATGCTATGTCAGGTGTACTCCATTACTGTGGCCTCCTTTCTGACCCCACTACCGCAGAAAGGTCGTTTTCAGCACTGAAGAGGATCAAAATGTGGATAAGATCAAGCATGATCGAAGAAAGATGAGAATCCCAGCTTGAAATGACCATCAAAAACATTTTGCTGCCTCTAGATGTAGAACATACTCTTTTTCAAGATTTTAAGTCTGTCACATTCGACAGCTTTTTGTAACTGCTGTAAGTAACTCTTAAAAGACAATCGTAATAGATAACAAAGAGAGAACATTGTTGATAAAGCTGTTATTGACAGGTCTTCTAAGAGATGTCACTTTTAAATGTTTTTAATAAGCCAGGTTCCATAAAATTAAGGAATCATTTATACCAATTTCTGACCACTTTAAATTTGTTAAAGACAAAGACAAGACAAGCTTGTCAATAAATAAAGCTGGATTTTTATAAAGCTAGTAGTTCAACGTAAGGTCTATAATGTTACATATTTTTGTTTTCTGTCCAGTTAAGTTGTGCTTGAAAAGTAAATGCATTTTTACAGTGTATTTTACCCCATAATTTATGCCATGTTGCACAGGAAATGCAGACGTGACTTTAAAAGATATCATTAGTCTGCTTCGTAGAACATATCTTCTATCGTGGAAACGAATGTAGCCGAAAATGAAAAGTCGATTTCTTTCTATTTTCTTTTCAATGTCTTGTTCAGCAAATTGTGCTCATGTGGAGATCGGTTTTATTTATCCCTAAAATTTACAAGTAGTAAGAAAATTCCGGGCTTCTAATCTCCCCAGAAGCTTTACTACTATTTTCCTGGCGGCTGCCCCTGACGAAATATGCTAGACTGCAACGATAGCGTGACACATCCTTGCTTGATATCGTTGGTGATGTGTTGGTTGTTCTGGCCGAAATATAATGCTGCAGCAGTACCATCGAGAGAGAGAGAGAGAGGTGTGTGTGGGGGGTGGGGTGGGTGTGTAGCAAGGGTAAATGGGGTAAGTGGCAATGAGAAAGTTTGTTGTCTTCTCCTTACTTCAATATATATGTATGCATATATATTTGTCAAGAGTGGAGCATTACCACAGTAGCTGCACTAAGTGGGAGCCAACTGGGCTCGAACTGGTAACCCTCAGACTCATAAGCCAACCTCTTGGTGAAAGACTTCCAAAGCCCTTAGTACTACGAGACGAAATCCAGCAGTGGGTAAGGGAAAATTCATTAACTTTTTTCTGTGTTTCGGCTTAAGCCTTCATCAGTGTCAGATGTATGTAGTATCTCAACAGACACAAGTGCTTTCAGATATATTACTGAAGACTAGAGCATTACATACATTTATTTAGTGCAGCTATTGTGGTAATTCCCACTCTTGACAAATATATGTAATACCAGGGACTTTGAATGTCCTTCACCAAACCTTTGTGCCGTGATGGCACGGAGGTTTGAGTGTTGGCTTTTAAGTCTGAGGA
>JANTCA010031658.1:0-21353 GCA_024741275.1 Chironex yamaguchii | reverse complement strand
TGTCTGTGTATCTCTCTCTCTCTCTGTGTCTCTCTCTCTCTCTCTCTCTCTCTCTCTCTCTCTGGTATTCCTCTGTGTGTGTATACCTCTCCCACTCCGTGTCTCTCTCTCTCTCTCTCTCTCTCTCTCTGGTCTTTCCATTTTCGTCTTTCTTTTCTTGTGTTTTCCTTTTTTATTTTATTATTTTTCTCTTCTTTTTCTTTCCTTTCTCTCGTTTCCTTTCCCTTCTCTCGTTTCCTTTCCCTTGTGTCCTGCCTTTCGTCCCAAAATTAGATAGGTCAATAGGTGGCATAAGAAATAAAGGATGAGCCAGCCTCCTTAGTGGGAAGCAGCTTCAAATTGAGACCAGCCTATATGTATTGAGCTGGGTGCAATGTCATCCAATAAACCCGGTGAGTGGGGTTATGAATTTAACTTCGCATTCTAATGGCTTGATGGCATACTAACTTCAGAATTTGCAGTCTTTCTGATGAGATTTTATATTACTTATAATACCTGCAATCCAGGGCATGTGGTTATTTGTGCTGTTCTTATCACTTTACCAGTGATTTTCAAATCGACTGACTCTTGTTTGCTTGTGTTGTTTGTATGTTTGTGTTAGTTGTTTATTTGTTTGTTTTCGTTGTTTGTTTGCTCTTGTTGTTTGTTTGTTTTTGTTGTTTGTTTGTTTTTGTTAGTTTGTGTTGTTTCTTTTAGCTCATTTTAACGATTAAGCACATATTCTCTTTTTCATCCTTGTTTTAGTTGTTGGGTTTTCTTAATGTGTTTGTTTGGTGTGGCAACATGTGGTTCCTGTATAAAGAGACACCCTGGCACAGACCAAGGAACAGTGCCGCTACTGTATCCGGACCTGGGCGACAGCAGCCGCCACAAGTAACACCACCTGCAGCAGCGATATAGCGTTTGAAGAAGCTTCAAAATTTTGATAGATAATACCACGAACAAGTTAGTAAACTTATTTTTTTGCGGATCTGCAAAACTCAGGGATGATGATACCACGAGCATGATGTGCAATAATCGTTGTAAGAATTTTTCTAGGAGAACACCTGAGTTAATTCTGTGATCCTCCCCATTTCTAAATATGTTTGTTATCTGCGTCGCTGTTACAGAAATGTTCTGTTATACTTTTGTTCACCCTTTAAGTAAAAAGACCTGTAAGATTTGTTAGTATTTTCAGTCCTACTTTGAATCATATTAATTTTTTGGAATGAAACTCCAGCCCCATTAACCTAGTCACGTCTTATTTTGAGATGTTACTGCAAGGAAGGCCAATCCTGACATGTTCTGTGGGTGGCTTTTAATAAGATTACTCAGTTAATGTTTAATTTCACGCTTTTCATCGACCTATCGTATCGTTGAACCTGTTTACCAATGCATGAACCAATTTGAAAAAGTAAACAATATGCGAGATGTTAGGGAAGCCAAGTCAGTAGGATACTTTTTAAATCCTTATGATAACATTGGCTGTGTTTTGACTCAAGTGAAGAGCCTTCAGCTTAAGCACACATTGGAAATGGTCCGGTGAAAGCGTCATATACCATTTGTGAACCAGAGAGGGGTAGCGGATATAGTTTACCATCCACATAAAAGCAGGGTGGCTATGTAATGTATGATCATTTCTATGTGATAATTTCTATCTGATCATTCCACACATTTTCAGAGTTAGCCACTCTCCTCCCACATTATTGGACCATGCCTGGAGGTGTGGAAATTACGATCCCGGTAGCCAAATTCCTTGTATCAAAGGTAGGGACATGAGCCACACTACCACATCCGTCTGGCTTGTCTTCAAACTTGCTATATGTAATTTAGTGGTTTATGGTGTCATTGCACAGCTCCAGATTTATCTGACAGTGGGTAGAATCCAACTGTGAATGCAATTTGCGTCATCCCATACCACGAATTACGTTTTACGGATGATGCTTGCAGGACCCCCTGCAATCTCTGGGATTTGGATGTTTTGGAAAGAATGCCACTTGATTGACTCCTAACCCTCCTCCTTTCCCGTGCTGGACTTGGAACCAGGCAGCAGTGAAATGAAGTTTAAGTAGTGATCTGGGACACAGTCTGGATCCAGGAATCACAATTATAATGAATGACGGTAATATTACACCCTCAATGATAAGGGGAAACCCCAATTGCTATATTTGGCAATGGCCTGGTTTATAAAACTACGACTTGTGGAGTACCTACGTCATTACGTCATAAAAATATCTTTTTAGCATTCCTGGATATAAGGACAGAATATCGTAAAATGAACCCAAATGTTACACTAATCTATCAAAAATTATTCAAGTCTGGTTCATGATTTTATGAATCTAGCCATCAGATTAAATTGAAATATATATATTTGCATTATTTAATTTCCAATGAACGTTTCAGCAGTTATCCAGAATTGACTTTGATGAGTAAAGCAATGCTCTTTAGTTTGCAAAACATGTTTTAACTATTCAACAGCCATCTTCAGTTGACATTGATACAGTTTGCATTGTTGTTTCTTAGCTGTTATAATAAGATCAAAATGAATAAATTCTAAAAATATGGGGTTTTTCATGGCTTGATCACTTAAATACTTTAGTAAAGAACTTGACATGGGGAAATCCCAGTTACCTTGACTCCTGTCAGTACAGCACATTTGAGTATTCAGAAAACTGAATGCTTCGAGGTTGAGAAAGAGAGAAAGATAACAGGTTTATGTCATAGTGCTTTGCGTTCAGAGTAGACTTCAACCATGAATAGTGACTAGCTTTTGACTAGATTAAAAGTGATGTGAAAATCATTTGTTGTCATTAAACATTCTTGTATTTAATTCTTGTTTTTAAGTGTAGATTATTAGATTTCTGATGTCCCTTGGATGTTACATGTACATGTACTTGTTATTCTTGAAGTGGTAATGTTATTGTCATCTCTTGTTTCTGAAGAACGTATTTACATTAGTTATTCACTCAGTCCTTTCTATGTTCCTTACTTTATATTGGCTTGCTCTATTTTATTTATCCAATGTTTTCGTAATGTGATTTGTACTTCATGATTTATAGATTTCTTCAGACACTTCTTGTTAGAGTGTATTGTTTCATATGTCGATTCCCATCGAAACGTAAATATTGAAAATAGTTGTCAATTTGTTTAAGTGCCCTAAACCCCGATGTACCAAATGTCTTTGAGTACAGTTTGACTTAAAAGTGTTCCAAGTCTTACATTATGATGTCGCTGTAAATACTTTGCACTGAGAGCAGAAGTAAAATGTTTATCGGTGCACAGCTAAACTTCAATTCAAGGTAAGGCATCAGGTTTGTAGTTGTGAGACCCTAGTTGCAAATGTGGGAGATCGCCGCAAATTTTGTTTAACTCTAAACACGAATCTGATGTGTATGTCCGCGTGCGAGCGATCAAATAGGTGCTCCAATTGTCTTTGTGCTTCCTCAGACTCCCAAACTCTTCGATGGTAACAAAGCCGGCATCCTGCCGAATTATGTCGACAATCGAGAAAATTGGCGCTTCTCTGGATCTGCGACCGTGCGAACAGAAATCAGACTCACAGAGCTTATTTACTTTAAAGTGACTGCCCAAAGGAGTACATATTTCAGTTCTTCCTTGTAAGCCCGGGTTCACTTCTAATGATTAAATTCGTGCATGTGCAAACCCGTTCATTTCAAGTCACACTGATCTAGTGTATTCAGAGATGTTGCGATGTCTTTCCCGGCTAGACAATGCCCCCCCCAGCCCCTCAAGCAGAAACTTTAAATATCTCCTGATCTCGCAGAGGAACGATGTTGAAATAGATTAATAACTTACAGGACTTCACTCAAACCTTTAATGATTTTATTAGACTGAATTTTTTTTGTATTTTTGGGATTTTTCAAGTGAACCGAGTCAAATGTGGTTCATGGCCTCTAAAACCTTATTAAATAAGAAATCGCCGCTGTAGCTTGATAAGAGTTTTATTGTAGTTGAGCGTTAAAAGTGTCAATAGTGTTGAAGAAAAGGTGCCAGGATCTTGAAACCCAGAGGGCATTCCATGTCTACGTCAGCTATGGATTACTCAGTTCATGTGTAATTTATTTCAGGCATTTAATTTTGGAACTAGCATGGGTCGAAATAACGTTGTGAAGGTTCTGGATTTTTGGGGATAAAAGCTTAGTTTTTTTCCAGTTTTCAACCAGAACAGGAGAAAATGTGCATAGCAGAGTCGTAAAACGGCCCATTTTTCGGTTGGGTGAATAATAGGCAAAAGTTGTTTATGTTTTGCCGGTAAGCATGTCAACGTAGAGGCACGTTCTTCCGCCATAGCTCTCTTTGTTCCCCATCTAATGCAATCCTTAATACTTACTCGCCCTCGCTTTTAAATCATCTACCCAGTTCTTGGTGGGTTTTCCTCTTCTCATACCCTGTTCTTCGCCATTCATGATGGTCATTGTCAATGTCCTTTTACTGCATATTTGGCCATACCAATGTAGGTTCCTCCCACTTCCTGTTTCTATTAACCTCTTTCTTTTCTAGGTGGACTAAATGGAGATTGTGCAAAGAATGCGACCTTATTGCAAATTCCAGTTTCTCTAAGATTGCCAAAACATGAAGGAAAGTGCTAGCAATTGTTAACTACTACTAAAGGAGTTCAGTGTCAACTTTTTTAAGATTTACTGCGGCAACCGATATCTTTCAAAGACTAAACGTCCAACTAAGATCTTCTGACCAGAGAATAAAGATCGACCAGAAGGCTCGCTTCCCTCTATTTTGGGTTTCTGTAGTTTATGCTCATGTGTAGCTTTAAAATCAGTCTATCATTTCTCTTTGCTCCTGACTACTAACTTGCTACCTTTCCAACTGAGACAAATAGGTCGTTAAGAATGTTCAAAGGGTTTAAGTTATTGATCCCGGTAATCCACTCGTGCTATTGGGCGTCTGCCTATGGGGCATCTGTTTCATACTGTACATTTATCATCATTTGTACTAGTTCCAATGATAAAGGCGTAATGATGGCCAAGTAAGCCTCGAAATGTGGTCCCGACAGCTAAATTAACACTTTTCTTACTGAGCTAAACAGATTCTTAGTCTCATCTTTGGTGCCGACCACTCTCAACTTGGTGTCTGCCTTTTAGTGAACAAGGTGATAGATGGTATACGTTGTGTACCTAAGGCTTCTGTTTATCTCCCGATTTTATTCATTCCAAGTGGAGTTTCCATGGTAGTTGGATGTCAGTCCTTTAAGAATCACTGCAAAAATATAGGGGTGGCCATTGTTAGATTGATTGGGCAATTTAATAGAAAGTTTAAATGACCAAAGATAAGACTGCTCGTGGAACATTCTGGTAATACTCGGTGAGGCATTGAAAAGTCTTGCTTGTCCTAAATCTGAATATGATTGGAGGATGTAAATCTTTGTATGGCTGTGATGTTTCGAAACTTTCCAGAGTTTGTATTGCAAAAATATCATTTTATGCACAAATAAGATGAGAGGGTGATTTAAACGGGGCCTGATTTATATTTTTGCTAAGCTATAAGAACTTGGGGCTAGAATTTTCACATGATGACAGTGACGGAGCCACGATGGTTGCGGAGGCAGCTACCCGCCACTTTTGAAAGTCAGCTATCCCAATTTTGCTAAAAATGACAATATTATTGGGGAGTAGACTATTAACATACAGCATCGCATGTGAAGAAGGGTATTTCTCAGAACAAAATCGTGTGTTTCCCAGAGCTGGAGAGGGGCGTTTCCCTGAGCAAAAAAGGTTGCGATTAAGAAAATTTTCCCTGAGGCCTTCGCCCCTGGACACCCTATACTTTCTTATACATGTGATTGAATGAACAACGTATGACACATGCGCCTGCCAAATAGCATGACATCAGCTTATACCGATCTGGGAGATTAGATTTAACATTTGTGGGTGTAATTGTAATGCTAAACGCAATAATTTTTGTATTGTTGGTAGCAATGAAACAGGAAACACAACAAACAAAACGTTTTGGAACATCATCTGAAGACATGTCTACCCATGACACCGCTACACCTTCCGAAGTTCACACATTCTTTCTCAATAGCGCAGTACTCACGCAGTTATTTTTAACTGTATGAGATGGAATTAACATGCAAGTTTACTTGTAAGTAATAAAACTAACGTAATTAGTACATCGTAGCCACCATCGCAATCTAGAAATGGTGGTCATGCAAGGAAAGATTGAGGGCACCAGCAGTAAGATGACCCGACAATATACAGCAGTCTACAAAGGAACCCATTGGGAAGCTTACACGACAGACAAGAGACAGAATGAGATGGCGTGCGCATGTGCATAGGATCGCCAGGTGGCGCACTCAACCTGAAGGATGATGAGCGGATGTCATGATTGATTTGATGTATCACTAGCCCATCGTATTACGCCACCCTTACAGCCCCTGCCTCCGTTGGCTAATCCACTCTCCAATTATTTCAAACAACGGAAGTATTATAACAATTCAACGACAATTCCCCGACCATATTTTTCGTACTCGGGGCATGCTTCCAGATCACTCTGAAAGCAATTTAATTGACCGGAAAATGATACATCATTCTTGTTTAAACGATTCAGTGATTTCACTTATTATTTTAAGAAGTAGACAGGTCCGTACCGCTGAGAACCACACATCGTGGTAAATATAGTTCGGCAACAGGGCGTCGTGCTTTTATGTTTTCTTTGGAGGGGGGCAAGAAGATAAAAGTTTCTGACAATTCATGTGGATTCAGTTCTTAGTATAGAGCTAATTGGAAGCAGCACAAGCTACTGATGGTGTATAAGAGTGGAACTAAAAGTATTAACTTGAATCAATAAATTAATCACGCATAAACCCCACTTGGCATTATTAACTTTCTTTTGCAAGATTAGCGTGCTATTATTTTTCATGGTCGCCTTTTAAAATCAAGTTCTTTTCAGCTTTCAATGGCATCAAGGGTCTACGCCTACTTTGTCCCATGGTGTAACTTCTCTTTTGTTAGACTGAATTTTATAAATGTCCACTCTTACGTAGGTCCAGTGTAACTACTGCTCTGTACAATAGAAACGCTTGTCGGAAAAAGTTATCTGTACGTAGAATTTCTTCAATACCTTTAGAGTCGCGAAGAATCTCTCTTGGTCAAAGCCTAGATTTGATGTAGCCATCTGTTTGGTTAGTGAGAACTTTTTTAAATCAACATACGTTTGAATGAACCAATATCAATGCTTGAGCTTTTCTTCATTTAGGTATTGCTGTATCACATTTGTAAATGCATGCACTGATATTACTTTTTCAGCATCAAAGATCTCTAGATTAAGTCATGAAAAATTTGTGGGAATTCACCAATGCATAAAAAATGTTCACTTTTAAAAAAATTTTGCTCCTCAAACTCATCCTTCATGCACCATTGTTTTCAACTTCTAAAATCTGACTGAAACAGCTGTAAGAAAATCGATGCTTTCATACTGCAAACTACAAGCACTCAGGAGAGAGTGCAATCCTCGACCCAGCCATTATTGTATTCAATGAACAGGGGTTTTTCCCAGTTAATATGATAACTAGAATTATCTGTCACTAGCACTATGAAGGTTTCATTACCGAAAACGTGAGTGACAAACACAAACAAGCACAGTGATCCGGATCACCACCAAAAATCATCTTTTAGTTAGCCCGTTTCTGACCTATCCTGAAGATGTCGTCAAAATCCATCCATACCTTTTGGAGTTAACAAACAAACAAACAAACCAGTCAACCAATAAACAAACCCAATGACAACATAACCTCCTTGGTGGAGTTAATAAGATAATGCCTGGGTTGTAATTAGTGCACGATATACATGGTCTTTAGCATTTGGCAGAGAAGACCTGTTCTAAAGCATTTTGATGTGACCACCATCTTGTCGAGGCCATTTACAGTCTATGGATCTGAAAGAAAATGGCTAATTTTTGCTTCACTTCAAGTATTTGTCTTCATTATTCTCAGTGAGAAAAGAAGCTGTACAATTTCTATAGAATGCCAACCAATAAACGCTAAAGCGCCATAATGACATGGTAGCAAACCTGACTAAATGCTCAAATGTACAGGCATTTTAGATTCTCCGAAATTGTACTCCTTTGTCTTCCTCTTTCATCACAGACGCTCCGTACTAAGACTGTTCTACTCCACTACTCAAACTTATTTCTTTTGTCTAAAGTTCTCTCTTTTTTCACAAATCTACATGCTGAGGCATCTTATACCCTTGAGAATAAAATTAACGGCTCTCACTGACTGTGCACCAATGTAAACACATCTCATCATCATAGGTAAAGCTGTCGCAGCCGACAGATCTCAGGCGATATCATGCGCCGCTTCTCACCGCGCATGTTTTTTTCCGTTGTTTCCTTATCTCCAGATGATAACACTTGACTATACTGGAACTTTTTGCGACAAATCCGACAAGCCTCTCAACAGGGGAATGCTTGCCTCCGCCACGACGTCTCTGTTCGACGATCTCATCTCTGGTATCCTGACGATGGGAGAAAAGTCTCTCGAATTGTAGCTTAGAATATGCTTACGACTCACGATATGATCAACTTCGAACATCCGTGCCTTCCACTGAGTCAACAAAGACTCGGATTTTCAAAACTAAAATATGTTGATGTCTTGATCCCATGGGATTGAGGCAATCTACAAATACAGAGAGCACTTTATTCCAAATATTATTTTTAATAGCGGGAATAAATATGTTCATATGGCTACGTCTTTGCCAACGTTTAAATAAATAGAAAGCCGTTTAGTGGTTACTAGGAGTTGACTTGCAGCCTATAGCACATATTGAATAATTTGACTTTTGCTTCGTACAAATGAGTAAATTATGAAATAGAGAATTTTAAGTTTATCGCCCTTTTTTGCGAAAACAAAAAATCCATCTATGGGTTATCGACTTACATGGCTTTAGCAGTGTGACAAAATCGTCGAGCAATTTGTCCCTAGTTGACTACACAGTCAGTTGTTGGCTAAAGTAATTTTGTTGTAAGCAGACAGCTTAGGAAGTGTTACGTACAAACCCAGATTCAGCGAACCGAAGATTGTTTGAAAAGCTCGCTTTATGCCAAACGATGCATTGTGAGGGCTTTGTAATAAGTTACTTGAAAGGGGGCTACGACCACGTCCACACGTATCCGGATACTCTTGGAAACGCAAGTTTTTCCTCCGTTTTCGCCTCCCGTCCACAGGTATCCGGCCTTTTCGATTACGGAAAACACAACTTTTTGAAAACGCTCTCCAGAGTGGAACTGTTTGAAAACGTTGTATTCGCGAATACGCGAGGACCCAAGTCTTCTTCATATCCAATAAAAAAGTTGCGTTTTCAAAAGTGTCCGGATGCGTGTGGACGGGGTCTAAATTAGCATTTTTAGTTAGAAATGGACACATTTTCGCGACATCACTACGACTCCCGATGCAGTTAATGTTTCCCACTATTGCCAGGGGAGGATCTATCTTAAATTTTGAGGGGTTCTCAAGTCTCTGATCATGTAAATACATTGTTCAGTCTAGTTTCTAAAGACGTAAAGCTATGCACTTAAACCAGAAATGGAATGGAAATCGAACAACACTTTTTAATAGTACTATGTTGTTCCATCTAAAAATTGTAAATTAATCATCTAAACAGCGAAGTAGTATAAAAAATTTAACATGTAATGAAGTAAATGGAACAATAATATCTATACACAAGTTTAAGAGAAAAGTCTTTCTAATAATTGCATATAAAATTGATAAATAATTTTTAAAGACGTTCTTAGTTACCGAAAAAATATTCGAGTCGCCTGGTAACTAAGACAAAACTGGCGATTAACCATTTCTGGTTTGAGCGTGTACTTTGAATTTCTCAGCACAATTACGGGATGCCACTACCGACAAAATTCAACTCACTGTTTTTTCTTAAAACAATGCCTCTCCTTTCTTAGAATCATGCACGGAAGTTATAAAACAGTTCTCTGGTATTTTAAAATTGTGACTTTATTTTAAAAGATTGTGACCTTATTTTATAAGATTGTGACCTTATGTTCTAAAGTGGTGCTTCAGTTTTAAAATGGAGCCTCAAGCTCAATGGCGAGTGTCAATTTTTTTAAATTGTGGCATTTACTTCCATAAAATGGTGATCCACTTTTAAAATGGAAGAAATTATCAAATTATGAAGCAAGTTATGGAGCAAAAAGTGGGGAATGTCAATTTTCTTAAATGGTGGCATTTACTTCCTTAAAGTGGTGCTCCACTTTTAAAATGGAGCAAATTATCAAATTATGGAGCAAATTATGGAGCAAAAAGTGGCGAGTGTCAATTTCCTTAAATGGTGGCATTTGCTTCCTTAAAATTGTGATCAACTTTTAAAATGGAGCAAATTATCAAATTATGGAGCAAATTATGGAGCAAAAAGTGCCGAGTGTCAATTTTCTTAAATGGTGGCATTTACTTCCTCAAAATGGTGCTCCACTTTTAAAATGGAGCAAATTATCATTCAGAGGTCCGGATTCGAATGTCATATTTGGAGCAGCTCCATTCACAATGGATTCTTTAAAGGATATTCTCCTCTCTAAGATACAATACCTCAGATGGATCTGCGTTTCCGTGATATTTATATCTCTTCCCCCTTCCTTGTTGTTGTTTTGAATCTGAGCATCCTTCGAAAGTTCCGTGCAATTTTGCGTCTCCTCGTGGGTTACTTGCCACATGAGACGAACCCATTGTCACTATTTAAGAAAATAGACGCTCACCATTTTATGAGTTTGGGGCTGCATTTTAAAAGTGGAGCACCATTTTATAGAATAAGGTCACAATTTTAAAAAACCAGAGCACCGTTTTATAACTTCAGTGCACGATTTTAAGAAAAGAGGGGTATCGGTTTAACAAAAAACAATGAGCCAAATTTTGGCGGTAATGACACCCCATAAGCAATAGGTTGTACTTCTACCAAAAATGAGGACCATGCAAAGTCGAAACCTGATTGGTTACTTTCCATTGGTGGGTGCTCAAGCCCTGTCACTGACAGGGAGCTGCCATTTTTTAGTTATCATACTTATAATTTTTGTCTATGGTTACTAGTCGGTTAAAGTCAGTCATGAAATGATTAAAGCTAGCACTAGGGAGTGCTTCAATTATTGTGTCCGTCTATTAACCAATGTTAATGACCAGAAGTTGCAATGGAGATTTAATATGGGAAGACTACCAGATGTTAATGTCAAGGAATAAAGATGAAGCAGCATCATAATTCGTTTACAATTGAATATTCGGCGGAAATTACGAATCCAGCTTGTACCAAAGCAAAATATGTTATGTCAGCATTAAATCTTACTATCTGAGGTTCGAGGGCAGCTGAAGGACCCCCTAGATCCGCCGCTATTTGTCTTGTTAACTCGTTTACAAGCAGCATTGTGATTTCTTCGGTAGTGCGTCCTGTAGCCAAGTCTGCTTACCAAACTATGCCTCTATGTCAATTAGGGCTCTCACAAGTAGAAAAAATCATAACCGATTTATCTATGACTCATAATCTAATCTTAATAAAATAATCGTCAATACAACGCTCTGAGAATACATAATCAAACACAATCTACAAATAAGCTAGTCAGCAGGTGATGTTTTACTCAATATTGGCGGGGAGGGCTTACCCCCCTAGCCTACCAGCAATTACGGCCCCGTACAATGACTACTTCTGTTTTCTGAAGAATCGTTTCAATCTCAGACATCTCACATTCCAGCCTGATATCTCCGCCTTGTTGACAAGCGAGAATATTCATTGTGACGACAGGAACAGTGAAGAACATCAGGTTTGAAACATGCCGGGGTTTAATTAATAAAGTACATACTAAGTTGTGATAATTCATGAAGTAATGTCCGTACAAGGAGTACTTAAGCTTAGGCCTATGCAGAGGATTTTTATATGAAACAAGTTTGCAAGGTAAAATAAGCTAAAACATTATAGTTATAGTATTATTAATATCGTAGTAATCAACGTACAGATCTCGTATTTTATTTTAGCAGATACAGCTGCTAAGGAGAGGGTAATGATATGGCCCTGTAGTCGTTAAAATGACTGATAAAATGCGCGGAATGCATGGACCATCGGAGGTGCATGCCTGGTCGTTAACTTCGTTATGATTAACTGTGATTATCCACTCAAAACACGCACAACGTTGAGAAATGGACTAATCGAGTACAAAGATTTGTAATCGATTACCAACCAAAATCTAATCGTAATCGGTTACCGACCAAAATCTAATCGTAATCGATTAATCGTGAGAGCCCTAATGTCAATCTCTTAACGTATCTCATCAATGTTACGATTAGAGTTCCAGGCTTAAAACATTTGGAAACCATAGAAATAATAGAAATAATAATATTTCTATGTTGGAAACCCAACATTTTCTTCATTTTAGAGTAGCCTCGGTTTGAACTAAAGGTTAAAATAATATTGTGACTCCTTAAGTGAACCATTGAAGTATGCACCATTTGCGGGAGAAAACATGAGAGTACACGGTACAGGGAGGAAGGAATTTAACTAAAGTATTTTAATCATGCCGAAGGGAAAGTTTCCCTTGCGTCGTACTATTGAGTACTTGTGTGGTGGAAGCGTGACTTTTAAAAAAAGTTTGGCAACTGTAGCTTTGTGTTTCACTGGGCAGGCAAGTAGTAAAGGCTTAAGGTAAGTTGCTCGGTCTAGTAAAATCGAAGGATTTTATTCCTTTCGGGAGGCGTTACTCTTGTAGCAGTGTCATAGTGTAATTTATATGTGTTTGTAGATATATTTGATATCGGTATTGTAAGTATTAATGTTTGCATTTTCCTGAGATATGCCTAGGTATTTTGTGTTGACAACCCAAAATGCACTGAACCCAAGCCCCTTATTGTAAACTTTGAATAATGTGCGAGGGAGCTGTTTCATGTCCTAAGAATTGCACGGTTGCAACAAGCCTAGATAGGCAATATATGCAGATAGTTCTGAAAGCATTTGATTGCCTTGCCAAAAGAATCCTGCTCGGCTGGAATAATCATTTTGGAAGAAATAGCTCAACCGTGCAACCGTGGCTGGCAGGTGTTCAGCAAGGCAAAAATTACAATCTGGCAGAAGCCCAATTTTGGCTGCTTCCTCAGCCACATGATCAATCACCCCTTTGAGGTCTTCTTTTGTTTCGGCAAGCAAGGCACTATTGTCTGCAAGTCATTGGGGACATCAGGCCAGTTTCCCAATTGGTGTTGGCAAGTCATGAAATATTTGTTCCGCCAAGCTTTAGCATTTCTTGAGCAATGGAATCAATACCTGGGCCTTTGTTTGACTTGAGTTTTATTTTTGGCATTTCTGATTCATGGTAGGGAGGGCAGGTCGACACTCACAAGATATGGACCCACTTGTGCTGTTTCAGAAGTGAGCTCATTATTCGGCTGTTGTAGGGGTGGTCTGTTGAGTAGGTTTCAAAAATGCTCCAAGCATCTCTCATGCTGCTCTTTGACACCAGTTATTTTATTCCCATTACTGTGAAGATTGAATATTGAGTGTATGCTTTCCTGCAATATTTTTGACTAATCTAAACGCTTTGTGGCTATTTCCAAGTTCCATGGCCCTTTCCAGTTGTAAAGCCTCGTGACATTTTGCCTCATGAAACCAATTTTTGCCCTTGTGAGCACACCTTTATTCTTCTAGCAAGTTTTGCCACTTGCTGTGTTTGCCTTGTGCCATCGCCATTTGTTGCTGAGAAAAGAGTTCTAGAGTCCGCACAGAAATCTGATGCACATTTCTTTATCTAGTCCCCCACAGCACTTGACTTGCTGCTCCCTGAAAGGTGACCTTAAAGCTATTCAACTTTTCCTCAACAGTCTGGCCTGACAATACTTGACCATTAGCCAAAATTATCCGTTGGTGCTCCCACAACTCTTCGAGCTCTTTTAACCTGGACACATCGTACCTTAGTTTCACTTTCGCAACTCGTCATCTCTGCAGCCAAATTGTCATGGTCATAAGTATGAAGGCATGCTCTGTGACCACTTCAAGTCCCCAATATGATCAACACCTGACCAAAGAGCTTTTTCATATTTGCCTCACCAGGACATGATCAGTTTGGTTCCAGGTATGACCGTCTGGGCTACACCAAGTGAATAGATGACACTTTTTTGTGAAAACTTTGTGTTGGTGATGAACCCTGTCTGCCTGCCTGCCTGCCTATCTATCTATCTATCTATCTATCTATCTATCTGTCGATGAGTCTAACTACCAATCTATTTATCTATCCATATAGCTCAATAATCTACATTAAGCATTCTCTTGTAAATTGTTATCCATAACATAAAAATCAGAACAAAATCCGGCATTGTCTGATTGCCAAATTTATACCGGCATGTTTTTTGCGTTTATCTTTTGATTTAAGAAAGTTCATACTTTTTTTTCAGTGACCTCTTTAGCATCGACAAGCATGGTAAACATCGGTTTAATGTGCGTTTTATAGAATCAAAGTGATAGTACCTACATTTACTAGAGCATGGCTGCTGTTATTCTGGTTTAACTTACGCCTGTATACAGTGAAGTTCTGCATCAAAGGATAAAGTTGCAGTTCAGAAGGTCTGGAGTTTTGAGTAAAATGAAATTTCCATTAATGGTAGTATCCGTTCTACGCTCCAGCTTTGTGTTAGATACTGAAGTTGTTGGCAGCAAGGAAGATAGCTTCCTGATTATTTTTGGTCAAAGGATTAGTCAATTGATCAATGGTTTGAAATTTCCCAAAGGTAAGGTGGTGGATCTTCTAAAAAACACCAACTACTGAGCTCAAGCCACCACTTTAATATGCGTCTCTCGGCATTAGCGAACTACTGTACGAATGAAATTGCTGAATTCTTTCGCGAAACTATTGCAAATTCTTTATTCAGCAAAATATCACCGGCGCAGTTTCCAGTAATCAATAGTATTGTACATTCCTGCTCCAGCAATTCGACAGATTTTCAAAAGAAAAAACGGTAAACGATTTGAAAAGTATTCAAGAACCTCCATTGCAATCAAGGGCAATTACTTGTAGGATCAATTTAAATTGTTCACCATCTTATCCATGCAAAACTGTAAATGTTCATTATTAGGCAGTTTATATATCAATTTATTTATTTTACGTAAATTACAAATATCCTCTGCTGTTTCATCTTCTTTGATTATTGTTTTTACATCATATTGAAATATTATGCCGGGAAAAATCAAACAAAGTTCTTATCTTTACTTATACTGCAATACAGGAAAGAAAAAGCAAACACATTTTGTCAAACACTTTGCAATTTTATTATTGCAAGATTTTAAGAGCACTTTTTCGGACTCTTGTGAAAATCAAAGTTGATGTTGTGTTTCATGTAATCTGTTTTCCGTTTATTTGAAATAACCTGGATTATTTAATCCATGTTTACTCAAAGCAAGCACAGTGCTATCCGATTCTTGAAAGGTAGTAACGAACATCAACAGATTCACTGCTTTTGTTTAAAATGTTACATAAACGTTCACGTGAGACCCTGAAGAATAGAATTACCTGTTTCCTCCATCTCGTGGGTCGTCTTTCTATGCAAATACTACTTGTTTCCTAACAGTAATTGCTCTCGGTTGATTTATAGGAAGAAACAACACTGTTGCATGATCATGTTTTTCACTCTATTGAAACTGTTTCATAACATCAACTTTGCATTTTATCCAGAAGTGTAAATGCGGAAATTCTAAACGCGCGCTAGTGAAAACCATGAAGTTTGAAATTTCTATAGCAAGAACAAGATAGTTTAGAACTGTAGTTGTCGACTCATGCTGCAATCAATAAAATCATATTTTGATATGTTTTGCCATCATTTCCCTGACATACACACATTCCTTTGCTGCGTCTTCTGTAGTTATCTTGCTCTTCCTCTACTTGGCCTTTGTAATCATCATTATCTTTTTCAATGTCTGTGTAAGTTTCTTTAATGTTTTCCTATGTTCATTATAACTTTTTAGTTTTCCTCTTCTTTGGCAATCTCCCTTACTCCTGTTGTAAGTAGTCCAACTTTTATTTCATGTCAAAATAGGCAACACTTCTCATATTTCTCCTCTTACCTTTAATGCTATTTACGCTTCAACAAATTCTCAGCAAATCTTACTGAATGTGTCCTGTCAAATTGGATAAAAATTCTGATCACTGACTTTCAAAAATTAAGCGTCTGATAAATTATCTTGCACAAAAAAAATTACTAGTAACAAGAAATATAAGTAAAATCTAGCCACATTGGAATGATAACTTCATGTAATTAAGAATGGATTTCTTTTTGTTGCATAGAGATCTTTCGTAAAAGACATATATAGCTCACGTTATTGCCAAGGCATATAGATTCCATATCTTGCAGTGTCGTTAACCTCTCAAAGAACTTCTTATCAAGGTCATTTGCGTGCTTATTATAAGGATAATTTTAGATTAGTTAAGTCCCTGCAGGGTTCAAGAATCTGTGAAGATCAAATTAAATACAGGGACATAACAAATAAAAAATATAGTGTTGGTGAATCATGGGGGTAATTGTAAAAGACACTAAGAAGGAAATTGTAGCATTCTTCCAACGCTACTCTTTCGTGAAATCAACAAATTATCATTACAAGGCAGCCTAAGAAGCCGATATAATATACAGAGAATATTAGCGGCATGTTTCAGTTGGATTTCTTTATAAGACTTAATTTACTGATTTATTAGACGTGTAGAGGTGCTTAACTGTTGACTAATTTTTAAACAGGAAAATAATGTTTATAGTAACGCCCTCGCCGAAGTTAAGCCCGGCATGAAACCAGAGAGGCTTTTTCTTAGATTTTCACGTAATGATTTTTGCAAAGACAGTAAAAAGAGACTGCACAATCAATGGCCATTCAAACTTTGATATCAAGCTTGGGTAGGCAAATGCTTACTCTTCTCGATCACATACGTATTAATATGTTTAATTAACTAAATTTCCGATTCCTTGCTAAAGTAAAGAACGCTAGTTTCATGAAGTTGAATGTGTGAAATGGAAGTTGTCAGATTTAATCACAATTTTTAACCTAGGTGATAACGGTAGCTCTTTTGATAAAAATTATTGACAGTGTTTAGTTATTATGACGCTTAGATTGCAGAAACAGGATGTGAGTGAATGAATAAATTATCTGAAATTTAATTTTAAAAACGTCCAACAAAACTTTACAGAAGGAAGATACAATACCACATCCTTCAGCAGAGCGGAGGTTTTTCACATAAGCGTCTTGCACAATGCTGTACAAACTCATTCCTTGAATTGGACGAACTTGGAACATCATGCCTATAGCTTGCTATGCGTACAGTTACGACCTGTCCATTATTAATCACTTAATCAACAATCTCAATCCAATCTTTCCTCGAATCTCTTCTTTCCAAGTTTTAATTACGTTATTAGGAGCTTTTCATGATATCAATATCAAGTTGTGGCCTATACACTGTAGTGAATGGACTGCCTGAAACTAACTTTTTGGTTGCATTAGACAAATGATCTGGAGAACTGATCTATTGTATAATAACGTCATAAATTAACACCACAAAAATGCTCTATCTATACAAAAGAAAGACTGCTTGATAAATGAATAAGGTTTCTAATGGAACGTATATAAATTGATACTTTAGAAGAGAAACTCGAGCATAGAAGAGCAAAACAAAGATTAGGTGCAATATTGCACATTTGATGTAAAGAACTTATGATCCATTGTCATGAACAAAACGCGAGAGAAGGTCTCGAGTTATCAAGCTAAGACTCAATTTTCTATAGGTCATGAGCAAAATGCACAATGGATGTTAGACAATAGATAGGCATGTCAAATTTTTGGCAGTCTGACATAGACCAGACATACGATACGTTAGACTTCAAAATAACATCACGATATCAAATGTCTGCTTGAAACAAAACAGAAGGATAAGTAATTTTGCTTTTTTGAATGTTTCTATCTTATCATATTAATGTTTGGATTATTTTCAATGTCCTGTAGCAAGCCAATTTCCAAGTAGATAATTGGAACTTAAGTTTCCGGACAAGTTCCAACTTAAGACAATGCAAATAATTGTTTATTGCTGTCGTCAGATGGTGCTTGCTTGAACATCCTTTCAATTGGTCCTAGCAAAAAACAAGTTTAGGTTGAACAACCTGAAATGGAAGACCCGTATGATAAGAAGCCTAAAACAATGAACCCATGCGGAAGCTCCTCCAGTCTAGCACCACTTTTTCCTTTGTGTACAAGGTCTGGAATAATGCTCCCATGGACGGAACAGGCTGTTCTTCCGGTTAAACAAGTTTGGCCTTGTTTAACAGGTCTTTGTCTGACATCCTGGTCTATCAGGGACCACAAGAGGGTCAGACACTTCAAAAGAGACACAGAACTGGAAACTTTTTGCCTAGAGAACATCCGCAATTTTCATCAGAAACTAAATTGCTTTAATCATGGTTTTACAAGTGGAAGTAGTCGAGGCAAATCTCAGCATATGTGAACCGTACATTACCTGCAAAGAATCATTTCCTATACATTATAGCAATGAGGGATTTGCTGATGAGATATTGGACGTTAAAGAAGAGAAACCACCACCAAGTGAAGTAAAGAACTCTGATAATCATGAGACGAAGAAGAAGACTGGAGAGATAAAAATCATGGACAAAGTATGGCCTTGGTTTGTCTGTTTTGCTGGTTTTCTGGTGTACTTTGTCGTGCTGGGAATACATACATCGTTTGGAAAAGTGTTCGACAACTTTTTAAAGGAATTTAAAGAAAGTCACTCAAAGACAGGTATTTGTTTACCGTGAATATTTATCAATTTAATATAAGCTTATCTTCGAAGAAAATTATAAGAATTTAAATCACCAAAAAAAAAGTAAAAGATTTAGATTGATTAACTAATACTGTCCTGATATCGCCCCTCTCTTGCCCATGTAGATAATTTGTAGCTGATTCCATTGCTCAAGGGTGTTTGTGATACAGAGTAAGAAATGGTACGAATATATCTTAGAACAGTTTTTCTTGCTAGCAGTGCTTTTTGACAATAGATAAACAGTATATTACGCATGAAAAGTAACAAATTGGCGACAGATGAAGACTCAAGATAAAAAGGGATAAACCACGGTGATTTTTACCTCTGACCAAGACTCAGAGAGATACTGTTATTCAACCACTGAAGAAGCTAATAATGATAACAGTGTCCTTCCTGGGATTATAAATCACATCATTTACCTCTCTGAGACTCAGAGCTTTCTTGTCACTCAAATTTTATACCAGAAGTAAGCACAACCATTAGAAGTAATGAGCAGTGTTTTCCTTTCCTTGTAGCTTGGATAGGGTCAGCTGCATCCTGGGCCTTAGTCTTCTTTGCTGGTACAGCCAGCTATCTTTGTGGTCGCCTTGGCTGTGGTTCAGTTGCAATGATAGGAGCACTAATCAGCGGTGGAGGTTTATTTGCTTCGTCCTATGCAAACTCAACAGAAATGCTTTACCTTACCTACAGTTTGGCGTTTGGTTTTGGTACATCGCTGAGCTACACAACTGTTGTTCTCAGTATATCGGAACACTTTGACGAGAAAAGATCGCTTGCGCTTGGACTGACCGCTGCAGGTAAGTTCGAATTACCAATTTACTTGTAGTAAAGAACAATCAAAATACTGCTAACTTATCTCTTCTAAGTTTTGTTAACCAGGGGAAAGTTTAAGAAAAATTTGATATCCCTCACTTCTCTTTCTCCTAGATAACTGCTTTACCATTGGTTAACCTTTAAGTAGGTTTGGTTAAATATGATACATGCAGCTTATTTGCTATAGAACAATGAGATGTTCGACAAGCCCACATTATTTCAAAATTTTCCAATTTTGTAGTAGGATTTGGCATGATTGTCTCAGCATTCGCATGATCGTGGACGAGAACTAAATAAATGCTGCACGCGTAACTGAGTGACATCAGTCAAGATGGAAATAGAATTCTGTACAAGTTTTTGTCTTTAGTTTAGCACTTTAATAAAATGTTAACGTAAGACGCAAGGAGGTTTGAATATGACCTTTCTGTTTGAAGTTCATGATGAGACGATGTAAGTCTTGATGGTATCGAGAATATCAGCAATGTCAATTTTGCAACGTTCTGTTCTTAGCAGTGCCTTCTTCAACATGTACTTTGTTTATGCTTTCTCTTTCAATACAAGCAAAACTTTCATCTTAGCTATTATTATCATCATCAACGCTAAAAGTCACTTCAAGTATTTTATATTCATAATCACATTCGTCATTACCCTTTGGATCATCATCATCAACATCATCATCATCAACATCATTATCATCAACATCATCATCATCAACAACAACATCATCAACAACAACATCATCACCACCACCAACATCATCATCATCATCATCATCATCATCATCATCATCATCATCATCATTATAAACATCATGATCACCATCATCATCAACAACATCGTGATCATCATCATCAACAACAACAACAGCAGCAGCAACAGCAACAACAACATCGTGATCATCATCAGTAGCAGCAACAAAAGCAACAGCAACAACATCATGATCCTGATCATCATCATCATCATCATCATCATCATCATCATCATCATCATCATCAACATCATCATAAACATCATGATGATGACCATCAACAACAGCATCATCTCCATTATTATAACCGTTTTCATTATCACTGTAACTGTCATTGCCACCATGTACTCCTTTGGCAGTTTTGATTTTTAGAATATGTTGCTTTTTTATAAATTTGTAGACATTTCTTTAGATGCATGCTGAAATATAAGACATCTCCCTTTCTTATAGGATCAAGCACTGGAACAATGATTATGAGTCCAATTATTCACTATCTTTTTGTGGCATACGGATGGAGAATTTCCTTCCGCATTTTGAGTGGATTTTCTCTTCTCATCATTATATGTGGCTTAATAATGAAGCCAAAAGCGTACCAGAAAAAAATTAAAGAAACTGCACTGGAAGCGAATATACCTCGACCACTGTCTAGCAAATCCTCCTTGAAGAGAAGGAGAAAATCCTGTGCTAATATTTCTATACTTCTTTTTGATTATAAACTGCTCAAGTCCCGACAATTTCTTATTTGGTTGGTAGCAACCATATTTACAAATTTTGGATATTACATTCCGCATACTTATATGGTAAGTAATGCATATAGTAAGTAGTACTTATATCACTTTAGCTACTGATATCAGTATATAGATTCCTTCACCTGTCATATGTTAAGCGACACGTTATATAGACACATCCAAACCAATCAACATTTCTAGCACAGTTTTCATTGGATTACTTAATGTACTTACATACGACAGGTTTTATTCTGTGAAGAGATGATCCAGTGATCGTAATTTCTTTCGTT
>JANTCA010031647.1:6358-21353 GCA_024741275.1 Chironex yamaguchii | reverse complement strand
ACACACACGCACGCACAGAGAGAGCTTAACGACAGTAAATTTCCTAAATGCGAAACTTAAGGAAAGTATTCATTATTAAGATGTGTCCCAACCTGCAGTCCGTTACTGATGCAATGACAGGCATTAAGTTAAATTCTTTTTTCTACCTATCCAAGGAACCCCTTACAATGACTCAGTACACGTCAAATCTCATTCACATGCACAAAAAATGATAATTAATCAGCTTTTTTAAAGCCAGCTTACCTATTGGTGGGCCACTCCCAAGACTTCCCTTTAAACCTGTCACCCCACCACTTCCTTGTGGTCCCCTTTCTCCATCCTCGCCTGGTAATCCTTTGTCGCCATATTTTCCACGAAGAGATATTCCTGCTTCCCCCTTTGCCCCGACAGCACCAGGATTCCCAGACTGTCCATTTTCCCCTGGAATACCATTTTCACCCTTAAAGTGCATGGAAATATCAACAAAAGCATGAAATAGTACGACAAATGACAGCAACAAGGCAGGAAATAACGGGAAAAGAGTCACATACCTCTTTGACGCCCTCGTGCAAATCAATAGTAGTCATTTCGATACAAGAGTTTACAAGAAAGTAAGTCAGTCTGTTGTGGCTTGTTAGAGATCAGTCTGATCTCCAACAAGCCACAATATACCGTTAAATTTCCTTGCACAATACAAAAACTGATGATCGATCCATTAAAACAACACACTAGATAAAGAGATGACCATTGCAATAAACAGCAGTGGGTTCTTTACCAAACACATACTAAAATACGATTTTAATCCTCCAACCCCAACTATTTCTCATTCTTTCAAAATTTCGCTCAAAAATTGTAAGTATAACGCGCCAACCATTGAACAATATATTCAGGACGTGCTTGGACTATTAAGTTGTAACACGTATTAATGATGATAAGTACTAAGTAATCTATAAACGTTTAAGTATGTGTGTTTTGTTGTTGCTCATGTGGGAGTATTTATATAGTTTCACAATTCCACTTAATCTGCGTCCAGTAGCCAAACACGAGGTCGTGTTCCCCAAGTTTTGGAATCTACGTTACCAGCTTAGCGAGTTTTATCAAAAAAATCATTTTTCGGTCTTAATATATCTGACATCAACTAATTAGAAATAACTTACATTAGCTCCCTTGATACCACTTGGTCCACGTTCCCCCATCGGACCTCGTGCCCCATCTTGACCCGGGGGACCACGAGGACCGCGTTCACCCTGGGAGCCTTCATCTCCAAAATCTCCAGGTGTCGATGGAATAACTTCAGGGGTTCGAGCCGGAGGTCCACGCAGTCCTTCCGTTCCAACATCACCCTGCAAGCCTCTAGCACCCTAGAAGAATCGGAATAAAACAAAAAGAAATTTTAACAACTTGTAAAACAAAAAATACGTTTATACATTAGCCCATTACTTTCACGTGATACCCTATTTGTTTGTTTTGCTTGAGACATAAAATATATGAAATGACGACCAACATGAACTAGAGAGGCAAGGAAGGTTTCGTCGTTTCATGGTCGGAGCTGGAAGTAAATACCTACCCCCCCCCCCAAAAAAAAAAAAAAAATTAAAAAGAATCGGCAACAACGTTTGTATACTGTGATTTGACTTCCGTTCTTTACTCAAAGAAAACACATGGTCTTACTTGGGGGGTGGGGTGGAAGGCGCTCTTAACGCCACAGGTTGAACTTGTCAGGGGTTTGCTACAACAGTGAGACGTTCAGGCCAGACACCATTTCCGGGGCTACGTGGCTTTTAATAACTTTTAATAAAGGCATTGAAACTCATTGTGGACCTTGGCCATTCTTTTTGTGAGACGTCAAACCAATGGTCCGTCGTCTATGTAGTACAATAAATCAAAGTACATGACATAAAAGGTATTTATACTCACCTTAGGTCCAACTCGTCCTTTCGGGCCGTCCGGACCTGGATTACCAATGTCTCCATCTGGTCCCTGAGGTCCACGTTGTCCTTTCTTTCCGTCTGCTCCTGGCATTCCAGGCTGTCCAGCTTCACCAGTTGGTCCAGGATCACCAACTGGGCACTGTCTACAGACTCCACCAATATAACCTTAAATCAAGATACATTTGAAGACTTTAAAAAACCTAGCTGAGGCAGGAAAATCTTCGCATACACGTAACCAAACCGCTTTAGTTCATATGTTACCTATGCGTCAGGATAACCTAGAAATGTATACCCAAGACCGATTACAACTGTTTACATAAAACGCTTTCACGATGTACTCGCTCTTCCTAGACTAAATCTTTAAGGAACTCTGTGAAGTAGCTTATCCTTCCTTTAGAATTAGGATACTGTAGGCGACATGCTACTCACACTTATCAGCTGTTAAGGCCTCGAGTCAGCCAGAAAAAGCCTAAAAGGTATCAGTTCGACCAGCAATCAAAATTTCGCTAGTTTCTCTAGCAAATCACACCTTAATACCGAGTTGTCCAGACCAGGGCAAAAAGTATGATACAGCAACCTCTATAGCCTTTTATGTTTCTTTTTATTATTTCAATGTCGGGTGCTACCAAGCATAAAATATATTCTCTGAATCTCCTCCAGTTAAAGTTCACAAGTTTTCAGCACTAGCTGTCCTAAGATGGCCAATTAAGATTAAACTTCGTCTTACCTTTAAGTCCCCGTGGTCCGGGGGGACCAACAGCACCGTTTGGTCCAGTAGGTCCTGGAGGACCTGGGCGACCAGGACTTCCTTTCGGGCAAACGCCCTCGATGCAGATGTTCTCAATACTCACATTCGGCCCTTAAAATAAAATAATTGGAAACAATTTAAGTTAAATACTATCTAAATTATCTCAATATAGTGAGGTTGCAGCCACGTGAACAAGAGACATTATGGCATTAGTCATATAGTTGGTTACATACAAATATAATTGAATGCACTGTTGCAAATGGCGAGAAAGAAGTCCACGTATGTGTATTTAAACTGGCAATCGAAAAACGTAAACAACACGTACCTCTTACGCCAGGCGGTCCAGGATCTCCGAGGGCTCCCGAGGGTCCAATTTTACCAGGTGGACCATCCATTCCTCTTTTTCCAGGGATCGACTCTCCTGGTGCACCATCTGGGCCCCTTTCTCCGACAGGGCCTTGTGGACCAGTTTCTCCACGTAATCCAGTCATTCCAGGTAATCCTGTTAAAAGACAAAATAACCAAAAATAGCACAAAAACTACAGGCAAATTCAGTTCAATATGTTCAGTTCAAACAATGTATTGATACAAAACGATACAAAACAAAAAAATAAGAAACACAAGGACAGGAAAAAGAGACCTAGCAATTTAGAGCCAAAACAATCCTTAAATACCTTTAAAATGTTCACATACCAGGAACACCACGCAAGCCTCGTTTTCCAGCTCTTCCAGGTACCCCATCGATACCAGGGGGACCAATGACTACAGGACCAGGGTCACCAGTTTCACCTTTTGGACCTCGGTCTCCAGGGCCTCCATCGACTCCAGGCAAACCGGCATTTCCGACTACTCCTTTCTCGCCTTTTGGACCAACGAGCGACAACTATAAAATGGGAATATTTATCAATAAATTTCACCTTAAATGGGACACATGTACCCAAATGGTACCGAGCAAATAAAAAATGGCGATAATTTGAATCAAAAGGGTACCGAACAAATAAAAAATGACGAGACGATAATTTCAATTCAAAGGGTACTGAACTTGATTTACAACTATTACTTTAAGTAGACCTCAAATGAAGCATGAAGGCCTGAAAGGTACAAATTGCTAAAAAAGGATATTAAATTGGACGTCGCGTTAAGACAAACTTAGAAAGCCAGCATCAAAATACATACCGTAGCGGGATCCCCAGTTGGCCCTGCCACTCCCTGTCCACCATCAGCTCCTCGCGGTCCCTGTAAAACGTACAAATGGCTTTTAGAAGAACGAGACCCATGACGAAAGATATCACACAACTGTAACCGAAAATGGCAACTTTAATATTTAATATAACTTTAATATTCAATATTTAATCGACTGCAATTCTGATTACTGTAACAATCGAATTTTAAGCAAAGTAGTAAAACAATAAAACAACCGTCATAAAAACATAAAACATCTACCTCTTGAAATAAGGGGTGGTCTTCTTTCGGTGAGATAGCCCAATCGTGAAGGGCAAGCTTCAGGCTCCAGCAAGAGATTTCATCCTACAAACCTCAAAGCCAAAACACGAACAGGATGCAAGCATGTCAGGTTGTGTACCTATTCATCCCACTCGTTCGGGCTAGCCCTATATATGCTGTTCGTATACGAAATCTCTATCCCACATTTTGAGGCGTCATCACGTGACGTGTCCTGGGCTTCGACAAAAACATGTGTCGGACCAAATTTAGTACTGGTTATGCCATCGCCACAAGAAAGAAGACAAGAAATAACTATCATGGCAAATAATTATATACCCACAGTTAACATATTCGTAAATAAAAGCATTCTCAGAGAGCTTAAGCGCATTCGGTTCACAGCAAGTTTTAGCAAAAACAAACGTAGTGAGCATCCACGAGCTTTACCTTCTCTCCTTTCGGACCTGCAGCTCCATCTGCCCCTCTTCGACCAGCAAAACCCTAAACGATCCAAGAATACCGAGATGAATGTACATAGAAATGTGGGGCTCGACTGCTGCTATTACAACGGGCGTGGGAGCTGTGGGGTTAACTAAATTTGTCAACTGACAAGATCCTACCAAGAAAAAGTATCCACGTGCCGAGAAAATGCTAAAAAATGACGAGAAAGCAGAGTTATTTTAAGCTCATGGAAAGGTACTAAAATGCCGAATTGCTAGTGAATTCGTCACTGCGACAGAAGCGAATAAAGTACTAGGCAAATAAGTGCGCAATAAGAACAAGAAGTTGTCAAATATCTGCACAAGTCGAGGATAGTGCCGCTTCCTTATCCTTACAAGCCGAGTCCTGGGTGCAAACAATCATGCTACAAAAATATACTAAAGCTATAATTCCATCGATAAATACATTTGTTACAATCCACATATATTCAAATGAAAACCAACTTTTTGCCGTCTACGGAAATTTTCTTCCTGCCCCCTCCCAACTCTTTGAGTGCTTTCCAAATGTATGCAGAGATGTTGGATTATTCCAATTCCATGCTTATCTTATTATAACGTTGTTTATATTATATAGATATTATATATAGATATTATATATAGATATTATATATAATACATATAAGTTTATATGTCTATAAAAACTTCTTTGTTTTAGTTATGTCGTCTATTTGTTTGTTGATCGGTTGCTAGTAGTGTTTGGTCAGTAAGAGATCGGTTTTGTTCATCTCCCGCAATCTGGCTAAGTGCAACCGTAACAATATTTCTACCAACACCTACCGGGTCTCCCACAATACCAGTATCACCAGCCTCTCCTCGGTCACCCTAAAAATATAAACAAGATGTTACTTTTATGCTGGTCAATCGCAAAGCCACATTATTCAGATAGTATACGTCACTTAATCTCACAAAGCAGGAAGTTGACGAATGAAATCTGTGAATTACGTTTACTCAAGAATTTGAATGGGTACCCTTCTTGCTTTTCAGTTTCGCACCTTGCAAATTTCAAAATAAAAGTTGTTTAAGTTAGCCCGTCTGCTTACCGGAGAGATCCTCTGCTTGCCGGAGGGGCGACTTTTGGCCAAGCAGAAAACTCTTCTGCTCAAAATAAGACCGTGTGCTTACCGAAGAGATCCTGTGCTTGCCGGAGGGGCGACTTTTGGCCAAGCAGAAAACTCTTCTGCTCAAAATGAGACCGTGTGCTTACCGAAGAGATCCTGTGCTTGCTGGAGGGACGAAATTTGGCCTAGAAGAAAACTCTTCTGCTTGCAATCAGACCGCGTGCTTATCCGAGAAACCATTTGCTTACGGTGAAGAGACCAAGTATCGATTCACAACAGCCCTACCACAAACGTAAGTAAATCTTATGCACATCCTTTGCTCAGCATCCCTTCCTTATAAACGTAAGTACTCTAGAGTGAAACATACCTCATAGCCTGCTGGTCCTTCTGGGCCGACCCCTCCCTTTGGTCCAGGGTCTCCTTTAGCTCCCTAAAGGAAAATAGAGTACCAAAAAATTCTACGTGAAATAACGAATGGCAAACTAACCACACAAATTAAGAGCACAAATTGAAGTTTTTAAAATTACGACGAAATTTGAATGTTAATAATGTTAATATGCTAAAATGCAAAAATACTCATCTCGATGGCTTTTCAGCTCAGCGTCATGTGGTCAAATACGACGTGAAACCACTTACCTTTTGACCTTGAATTGTTGACGCAGGTCCTACGTCTCCATCATCACCACGTAGCCCCTAGGATTCAAAACGAGAAGGCTATTAGCAAAATAATTGGAATGTTAGGATAACTGCTGTAGGTAACGTCAGTCCTATTTATTAAATCTAACAGAAATCCGTTAGCTCTTACTAAACCAAAGTATTTATCAAAAGCAACCCTTCCTAATCTGCTAGGGTACGAATGACTCAAACTAATAACCAGTATTATTTAAAACCGAGACTTGCAACGTGCAGGGCCTCCGTGGGAGCATTCCAGAGGTCTGAGTTAGGAGACAAGTCAGCTGGGTGGAGCATGGTTGACACAAAACTGGTTCATATTGCAAACATCGGGCCAGCTTATTTGCCCGTCGGTCTTAGCACCTAATTTCAAGGAAATTCTAGTCTGGTTTCTAAACAGTCCTGTCCCTTTGGGGGTTTACAGACACTACAGGGGAGTAACAACAATGACAAACAAGTCAAGCTATTTACAGATCTCAAACCTTTTCACTGCTACATACTTCCTGTTGAACTGACACATGCTGACATCCCAAAGGCAACTTAGTCATTGAGAACAGATCTTAAAAAATCTTACCGGTGGTCCTTGAAGTCCAGGTATTCCCTTCTGGGGCTACAGAGGAAATATGGCATAGAAAAGTAGTAAATATCTCAAAGAAAATGGTAACATTGTACGTCTAGTTATGTTAGTAACGTCATCAGGAACCAACAACGCTTTCTGTACTGCTCTCTAAACTCGAGTGGTTGGTCACAGAAAAAAACTGTCTACTAACAAAACAAAAAACAATAATCGTAAACACGAGCAGATTCAAGAACAGATGTACATCTGCGCTTCGATATAAGGTCCCCCAACAGTCAACCTGGGTGAAAGACACGACTTAACAAGCGAATAAAAAATGGTTAGAAATTCTCAGTTATTCAACTATCTTCTTTCACTTGTAAAACTGAGTCCCTACCTATTCGCGAATTTGCTCCTAAGCGGCAAAACATACCTTTTTGAACTCTTCAGGGGTTGCCCCCTTTGGTCCAACATCACCTGCGTCACCCTATGGCAAAAATCAAACAATAATTAATCAAATCAATGCAAGAACAATGTCGTTCATGATACGTGCTTTTGCAACCTACATGTTTAACCTATGTGCAGCCAAGGACTATCGACAAGCCACGGCTTGCAAGCACAAATCCCGCAGCAGGGCTTAACTCTCGTGACCAGGCCACCATCCCTTGTATAAGAATTAGCTAATTAAGAACATGGATACGCTTCTAAAACAGCCCCTACCTAATAAATCAATACGTGAGGGAATTTCTTCGGCAGCTGAAATTAGGATCTAGATGACGAATGCTGGAAATGGAATTACGGGGGAAACGGAATGTGGGAGAAGATGAGGGTTGAAGATGAAGAAGACGACCAAAGATCGAAGGAGGGAAGTTGGAGTTACCGAAGGAGATGTGCAAGACAGAAGAAGATGGAGAAGGAAAATCCGCGGTCTCCGTAAAAATAGGGAGAAGCCGAAAGAAGAAAGAAAGAAAGAACGAAAGAAAGAAAGAAATGCCTAACGAACCAAATCAACAAGCACAAGCGCTTGTTATATTTACTTTATGTAAAACACAACAAAATCTAAATTACAAAAAAACCCTTCAATAACAGGGATACAGAAGTATGATTTTTATAAAGTAAAATAGGCATGTTTTCATGCGAACACTAATGTAAATATTAGCAGTAAATAATTCAGTATCCTTACTTGGCTTCCTTTCTCTCCTTGAACTATTCCTGGCGGAGCCTTCAAAGTAAACAGAGGGCAATTTCTTTAAATGTTAACCAAATGTTACTCTATGCAATTTTTGGTGGTTGCATATGCTTTTACATAACGTAGTGGTTTAGGATTTAATGGTGAGTGTCAGATACTCTTCAAATTGCGTAACAGTAATTGACAAACTTGATTAAAATCTACAGTCTAACCTGTTGACACCATTTACCAAAAGAGTGTGTCAGGGAGTGTATCAATAAGATAAACAAGCACCAGTAGTTACGTAGCAAGGAACTACTATTTCTGTTGGCCTGCAGACATCTATTTATAAATAGTGCATCGGCTCTTAATTAAGACAAAATGCCATAGGCAGGTCATTAATTGTCCAAATTCCGGAGCAAAATTGAAAAATGTAAACTTGTATGTCCCCAATTGATACGAACGTAACTTACCGGATCTCCTTGTTCTCCGTAGTCCCCTTCTTCGCCCTAATAAACGAAAGTGAGAACAGTGCACCCCATGTAGTCCAAATCATAGAGAACTGAAATCTTTAACTAGTAACAGACCTTTGAACTATAACCTCTAAACCATTAACAAAACATAAAACACTGTCCGAAGACAGCAACTATACAGCATGGGATCACACTGAATAAGTCAAATCTGGCCGTCTGGGAGGGTGGTGCAAAAATACCCAAACGAACTGACATCTTGATCTTTTCCTACTTGCTAGGATCCTACAATATACGAGAACCCTAAAATTTCTATTTTCTTGCAAATTTTAAGTTTGAGACGTGTCTCGTGCAAACTATCCCGGTTCTAAATCACAGGCCCTTTAACACGTATGCGGTAACTGCGGTCAGTAGTACACTACGTGATACACTCTTATATCTAACTGCGGGGTTACGTCTCTTCAACACATACAACATTTACTAACCAAAGCCTAACTACTATCCCGTCGAATACGACTAAAAATGATGAAGAAATTCTCATTCGAAATCTGGAGTTCTGTTTACCGATTTGAAAATTTGCGACATTGCGCTCAAAACATACTTAAAAACTTTATTCATTCAACATTCCTCAGCTTTTTTCACTTGAATTCTTCTAATAATGCTTTTTTTCATTTCCTCTTTGTCCTTTTCCTATGATTGACTAGTTTCGATCCATGTTTCATACTCGAGTCCCAGACGCAAAAAACTTATGTTTTTAGCGCAATGCCGCAAATTTTCAAACCGATTGTCGCGTTTTATACCACAAAGACTCTTCAAACTTAGATAACATTCTTAAAATACTTTAAGACATGAAAGGATACTTCGCTGCATTTGTTCAAGGCTTTCTACAGTACGACCACCTCACTTTAGAAATAGGTACAAATATTATTATACACGTAACTTCAACTCACCTCATCACCAGAAAGACCAGGGAAGCCCTAATAACAAATGAAAGTAACTACATCAGAACATGCATAAATTGCCGGCAAAATATATATATATATACCTTAACCGTCGCTTGGTTTCAATTCGGGCAAAAGCTTCCATAGCATTCAGGACAGAAGGTGCGTAGCACTATTTCTAGACAAGGGGTTAAGCCGTCAATAAGACACAGCAGTAGAAAGGGTACTTTCAAGAACCTCGCTTTAAATAGGATTACAAAGGATTGAATTTGAGGTCAAAACCACCTTTCTGAAAACATGGTATCGGCTACAAACGATTGTCTATAGGGGCCACAGGAACAAAGTCCGGAAATTTGAAAGTGTTACAGTATTTACCTTCTCGCAGAAACCTAACAACGCCACACGTGATAGACAATTCCTCCTCAATGTCTACAATACTCCAAACAATAATGCAGCGACCAGGACTGACGGCCGAAACAAAATATTCATTCCACTCATCATTTGGACAGAATACAATCAACAGCAAAGTACGTGATAGTGAACAGGCTTGATTTGATTTCTTCGTCACCATTCTAATTCTTCTGCTACCGAACCTCAGCCGTCGTCACTTCAACTGTTACACCTCTGTTTTGATAAAAGCTCGTCATTCTCATTACGAGGCTTACCCAACAGACCTGAATCTTGACAACTACAGAATACAACAGAGCGGCTACGACGTATGACCTTAGACAAATCTAGGAACAGCCACATACTGTTAAGAGTTAGTCCGAAAAGAATTGACCTAGGTGTATTATCTAAAAAGATTTACCTTTTGACCTCTAGAACCTTTGACTCCAGAATATCCCTACAAACAAATAAGCCCCAAAACATCAAGTCATTTAATGACTAAAAATAAGCGAGGTAAATGAAAAAGCTGAAATGTCAGGATCAGGGTTCAAAATCAACGTAAAAGCAATTCACATGTACAGTGAATTAGTAAAGTGGCCAAACCAGACGGTTATAGCATTCTCTGTTTACAACCTCTAAAACAGGAACGTGGTGGTGATTGTATATGCCTTTCTGAAGTGTCTTCAAGAAAGAAATTTGATTAAAAATTTCTGAGCTGCGCCTCAATGATTTCACCTGAAGCATCTTAAGGCATCTGTTCATCAGAAACTACTGATGAAATCAGAAATCGCGTCAATAAACTACTAAAAATATTTCGTAAAATATCGTACCATAGTTCGTATTTGCCCAAATCGTATTCCCAAGTGAATGGGGGTTCAGAAATGTTATAGTAAGTGGTTGGCACTGCTTTGGCATAAGCTGCTCGAAGGGGGTAGGGGGTGGAGACTGGAGGGAATACAGAAAGGAGGGGGTAGAGAAAGAATGGAGCAAAATATAAAGCGGTAGACGGGAATTTACGCCAACTGACGAAGACAAAAAACCAGTCTTGCAGAATGAGAGTGGGAAGGCAAAGGAAAAAGAAACATCAAAGAAGCACAGTCATACAACAGAAAATGAAAATGCAGGGAAGAATAAAAAAGACAAAGTAAGACATTGAATAACAAAAACGAAGAAATTTAGATGTATGGAGAATGTTAATTAATAAAAAAGGAAGGAAAGAAATATAAACAATAGCAAGAGGAAGGGTGTATTTCAAAAACAAGCAAGACTCAGTACTGAATTGGTTAGCTACAACGTGGCACAAAGAAATATACAAACCTCAGGTCCTCTTGGCCCACGTGGTCCCTCGTCTCCCTGAAGGAGGAAAAGTGTGTTAAAGCATCAATGTTAGCGAAAAAACTACACAGTCATCACGTACAACAGTGTAAAATTGAAGTTTAAAAATCTGAAGAATTGTCTCATCATTTTACATTTACATACAAGATCATCTATTATTTTATGAGAAGCGTAAAACACAACCTAATATACAGAAATATGTCTCCTTATTCTCAGTGTTGAAGAAAACGTTCAATCATCTACTACGACATATGTTATGTATAGATCAGCAAACGTGGTTCGAGTCTACGTATTGTTTTGTTTTGTCTACTTACTCCGCCGACGTATGCCGATAGGGGGTGTCATATTTTAATTTTTGCAAATTCAATGGACCATGAGTTTTTAAAACGACGAAAGTGTGTATAGATCGTTTGAATACTTCCAGTTGAAGTCAGTTGGAGTGTAGACAAGTTGCCTGACGATTGGCAGTTATAAGTCACGTTAGAACTCTCTTCTTTGCGAGATTTTCTTGTTGACAAAGTCGCGATTCTACATTATGAAGACTATAAAGTTAGTTTTCAGAAGCACACGCAAGTCTGTTACGTTAGAATCTGACATTTAATTACCCCCAATCCATAACCAGTAGTAGTATACACAACTGATATCACATCATATCCTATGCCTGCAACAAAACTAAATAGACTATTCTCCCCATACTCGCCTAACAATTATGTTATTAAGGAAGTACGCATACCACTTCTCCCTTAATGTCAGGTGTTGATCCTCCGAAGAATGGCAAACCTTTTTCACCTTTCTGACCGGTAGCTCCTGGATCGCCTGCTCTTCCAGAGAATCCATCAGAACCAGGTTGACCTGGGTCACCCTACACACAAGAAAGATTGTTGTCTCCAAATTTGACAAAGTTTCAAACTAAAAACAATCCGTGAAGGTGAATTGTATTCAACAATCAAGATCACCGGCTTAATTGCCAACATAAATCTTGATGATAATCAGGGTTGGGAGGCAATGACACTCCTACAAGGCATCTACATATTTGGTACGGTTAATGGTGATTGTCATGGAAACTCATATATAAGTTACGTGCGTGTATATACACATATACATAGTATACACACATACCCACATATATATATAAACATACATACATACATACACATACACATTCACACACACACACACACATACACCTCAGTAATGGTATAAATTCTGACTTCTGTAAACCGGTTCCTTATAAATCTTGTTTAAAGAAACGTCCTTAAATTTGGACTCAAACGCCTCCATACATACATACATACATACATACATACATACATACATACATACATACATACATACATATACATAACCAAAAAAGCTTCACTAAGTGGGAGCCAACTGGGCTCAAACTGGTAACCCTAAAACTCAGATACCCAACAATAAAACTTACGTATCAGAGCAATTCTTCTTGCCAATTATTCCAAACGTTATATGAGATGATTATTTTTTTCAACAATATATATAATTTTTAGTAAACATAGGAGATTGCTGGCTTCTGTAGTTTGCTACATACATACATACATACATACATACATACATACATACATACATACATACATACATACATACATACATACATACATATTTGTCAATATCTTGCACTTAAAAATATAATGGCCAGAAATTTACCTGGGGTCCATCTACTCCACATTTCCCAGGATAACCAGGTCTGCCCTGAATTCCAGGAACTCCCTGAGAAAAAGAAAAAAGGATAAGCCTGATAACACAATTTATAGTATAATTATGACTTAGTGACAACTGAGAATCAAAACATGGGGCACCTTTAGCCTCGCGTTTAACAAATAGATGACATCACTTTAGGTAGGGTTTTTACTCTCAATATGTCACAGACGAAAAAACGATGAATCCAAGTTGCATAAATGACAAATGTCTTATAAAACCAAATGAATCACCAACCTCCAATGCCATGAAAGTCTTGGAATGCACGAACGAAAACTTTGTATTACAGCCAAGGCAGGCACTAACTACCAGCAATAAAAATACAACTGCAACGTAATTGTTCTAAATCACTTTTCATTTCTATATTATTCAAAATTAAGTGATGAAACTGACAGCTTTTGAAGCTGCCATCCGACGCAGTGTGATTTTTGTTTATTACTAGTGTATGGCTTTTGGCAATCGTTTTCCCTACCCTCGAATTATAAAACAATAAGTATCATACCAATTACGATCTTGAACCATTCAACTTCATTCAGATGGAAAGATGTGATAAGACTAACACTACTCGTACAAAAAAAGGTATCCACAATAAAGCTACAGCATCACACACATACCGGAATTCCATTTATTCCTGCATGACCAGGCATTCCTCTATAGCCCTAAAACAAGTAGAGAAAGAGTTAAGATATCGTATATCCCAATAACTTATCTAAGACGATCAACAAACGAAAGTCAGCAAAGTACACCACACTGAAATCAAGTGCATAAAATAAAACACAGAACACATGACGGATGTACTCAGCAGCACAATTATCTAAATAAAATGGAGGCAGTAAGGAATAATGGTGGGACACCTTTGGTGGAAGGTATTACAACTTCAGATTTATACAACTGCCTTATAACAGCTTAAAAGACTTTGAAATAGATCGAAAATGAAGCCAGTTAAAGTTTCATACTTAACTGCACAAATGATTTGAGTAAAGTTAAGAACAATCTAAGTTGTCGCGAGAAACAAAGATGCAAGTATGTGTACAAACCTGGCTTCCCCTTGGTCCACGATTTCCAGGTACACCAGCCTCTCCTTTCCTGCCTTTTGACCCCTGGAGACCTTGTGGCCCAATGCGTCCCTGTCAACAATAAATATGACCGTTAACAGTCGACTACGAACCTTTACAGTCTCTCAAAATCTGTTGCAGTAACACTTTATGCAATACCATACAGAAGTGAAACGAAGGATAAAGATTACACTTATACACTATATCCCTTTTTAAAACACTCATTTCATTTAAAAATTTCATTGTTCAATTTGTTGCCGGCCAATCTTCATATATCGTAGTCGTATCCTATATATTATCTGCCGTACCATTACGATCATTAGAATGAAAGTACAGCCTCGGAAATCGTCTACAAGCTAGGTGCAGTGACGAGCCTAGACAATTTCCCTTACAGCAGAATTAAGAAAAAGGTGTGCCCGGCAAATTTTACGCCCAACTATTTTTACATACCATACTTATTCAAAAGCACTCACTATAATTGACAATACCTAAGAAGCAGTTCACAGTCAAATAAAAAATTGACTATCAAACAAAATGAGTCACAGGTTGAAATTTGGACCAAACTTCCAAATTCCCTTAAATTTCCTAAATGACCAACTTCCATGACATTTCCTAGACGCATCCTTGGCTACATCTATGTTTGTAACGTGTAGGTGACAATCAATGTCGGTTGAAATTATTACAGTAGTATATACCAAGGCGGGCCAAGGGTTTCATATCAAAACTTGAAAAATTGCTTCATAGCACACAAAGCGTAAGTACGCATATTTGTTCCAGCTAAGTGTATTACTAGACGATGTCTGATTTTCATCAGGCTTTGGCAAATGGGATTTCTTTGTTGCCCATTTTTAATATTACAATCTCAGGTGTAATACATTGCTCTCAGAGAGTGGGTAACTTGACTCGTATCTGCAAGCCTAAAACACGAGACCAATACAACCCAACGCCAAAGAGGCATTTGCACAACCCAACGCCAAAGAGGCATTTGCACAACCCAACGCCAAAGAGGCATTTGCACAACCCAACGCCAAAGAGGCAT